>CM034142.1:3598921-3665412 GCA_019914995.1 Acanthochlamys bracteata | reverse complement strand
TTCTTGATGCTTAAGTTTGTTTTTAACTGATTAATTAGTTTCTGCTGCTAATCTGACCGATTGAACAATGTATCTGGTAATATGTTTTCTGTTTTGTGCCATGTAGAGATGGAAGCTTGTTAGAAGCAACAGGTAGGACTTAGCAGTTCTTGAACTACTATTTTGTCTTACTACGAACTTCGATTTCGTTTCTAACATGCTTTGAAGACTAAAGTGCGCAGCTGTAGCTGCTTTCTGTCGAGATACTTATTGTTTCGTTCGATTATGAGAGTAAAATTAGGAAATGGATTTGATGAGTACATCGTTATTCCTAAGCCATTCTTTCTAAAAATTTTATATGGAAGACTTACTTAATCTGCGAAGTCACACTTTTATTGGACTTTTGCAAAAGTTTAAACAACCGATATAACAGCTGATGGAACATTCTACTATATAGAAATGTTAGACCATTCTGTTCTTTAGTACTACTTTTTTAAGATCCTAACTAACAGTTTGTGTCAGGGTTATAAGCTTTTTCCTATAAAGTTGGTTGTCGTTTTAAATTAACGAATTATACCTAAAAGGTCAAAAGCTCCAGTAATGTAAATTCTCTACGTAATACTCGACAAACAACCCTACGGCTTATATGATATCTTGCCTTGTGTTCAATTTTTGTTTTTGCATGAGTTAATTCTCTATGATATAAGATTTCCTTCCCATTCATAATACTATACTTCAACACAGAATTTGCAATGTTGGGATCGATATTAGGCCATTTTCTACCCTTAAAATCAAAACATTTAAACAATTTGGGAGTTCTGGCTTTATTATTTTGATTATTGGTGCTCGTTTTGATCCTTTTGTCACCGTAAGTTGCTAATTATCTCATACACATTCTGGTTTGCTATTTGTTCCCTATTGCATCCTTGCTCTTGTAGGTATCCAGGGCAGTTCATCGAACGAACAGTTGGCTTGACTAAGCTTCTCATTAGGGAGGTTTAATCTTTTCTCTAATTTCGTGGTGAAAGAACCACGCGAGGGCTGGTGAGAAGGTCTACTTTCGAACGTTGATTATAATAAGTGAAGCAGTTATTTGTTTGCTTGGTTAAGTTAGGTGCTTCTCTGATTTCTTTGTGCTGAATGTGTGTCTTGATTGCGAACTTTTTCATCTGTTTCTTTCCCTTATCAGGTTAAAAAAGCTGAGAGTTTTGGTTTGGGGTTCAACTTCTCTTCAAGACAGGCAATGAGTTAGCAGCCCCTAGATTTGATAGTTTAGTTGCGTGCTCCTCTCTATCATTCTGCTTCTTCTTGATTTTCTAAGTTTACTAGGGTTTGATTGTTTTTGTTTCGCCTGCTTCGTTTCAGCTCTAAAAAAGTTTGACTTCTGGTTGTAAGGCCAAGTTGTGTTCAATGCTCGCGATCTATTAAGCTGCCACTCAACTTAAAAGTTAAGTTTTCTGCTCCTCTGAATCTTTCATGGAACTTCCTACTTAGTATGTTTGCCTAATGATTTTTCCCTAACTTCCACTTTGTTTTAGGTTTTTAATGTAGCGGATGGCCTGTTGAAGGGACGTTGTGCTAATAAACCAGGCATCCAAGTACCACGTAGTAAGATGCCTATTTTCTGGATTCTTTTTCTTGATGCTTAAGTTTGTTTTTAACTGATTAATTAGTTTCTGCTGCTAATCTGACCGATTGAACAATGTATCTGGTAATATGTTTTCTGTTTTGTGCCATGTAGAGATGGAAGCTTGTTAGAAGCAACAGGTAGGACTTAGCAGTTCTTGAACTACTATTTTGTCTTACTACGAACTTCGATTTCGTTTCTAACATGCTTTGAAGACTAAAGTGCGCGCAGTTGTAGCTGCTTTTTGTCGAGATACTTATTGTTTCGTTCGATTATGAGAGTAAAATTAGGAAATGGATTTGATGAGTACATCGTTATTCCTAAGCCATTCTTTCTAAAAATTTTATATGGAAGACTTACTTTAATCATGAAGTCACACTTTTATTGGACTTTTGCAAAAGTTTAAACAACCGATATATAACGGTGATGGAACATTCTACTATATAGAAATGTTAGACCATTCTGTTCTTTAGTACTACTTTTTTAAGATCCTAACTAACAGTTTGTGTCAGGGTTATAAGCTTTTTCCTATAAAGTTGGTTGTCGTTTTAAATTAACGAATTATACCTAAAAGGTCAAAAGCTCCAGTAATGTAAATTCTCTACGTAATACTCGACAAACAACCCTACGGCTTATATGATATCTTGCCTTGTGTTCAATTTTTGTTTTTGCATGAGTTAATTCTCTATGATATAAGATTTCCTTCCCATTCATAATACTATACTTCAACACAGAATTTGCAATGTTGGGATCGATATTAGGCCATTTTCTACCCTTAAAATCAAAACATTTAAACAATTTGGGAGTTCTGGCTTTATTATTTTGATTATTGGTGCTCGTTTTGATCCTTTTGTCACCGTAAGTTGCTAATTATCTCATACACATTCTGGTTTGCTATTTGTTCCCTATTGCATCCTTGCTCTTGTAGGTATCCAGGGCAGTTCATCGAACGAACAGTTGGCTTGACTAAGCTTCTCATTAGGGAGGTTTAATCTTTTCTCTAATTTCGTGGTGAAAGAACCACGCGAGGGGTGGTGAGAAGGTCTACTTTCGAACGTTGATTATAATAAGTGAAGCGATTATTTGTTTGCTTGGTTAAGTTAGGTGCTTCTCTGATTTCTTTGTGCTGAATGTGTGTCTTGATTGCGAACTTTTTCATCTGTTTCTTTCCCTTATCAGGTTAAAAAAGCTAAGAGTTTTGGTTTGGGGTTCAACTTCTCTTCAAGACAGGCAATGAGTTAGCAGCCCCTAGATTTGATAGTTTAGTTGCGTGCTCCTCTCTATCATTCTGCTTCTTCTTGATTTTCTAAGTTTACTAGGGTTTGATTGTTTTTGTTTCGCCTGCTTCGTTTCAGCTCTAAAAAAGTTTGACTTCTGGTTGTAAGGCCAAGTTGTGTTCAATGCTCGCGATCTATTAAGCTGCCACTCAACTTAAAAGTTAAGTTTTTCGCTCCTCTCTGAATCTTTCATGGAACTTCCTACTTAGTATGTTTGCCTAATGATTTTTCCCTAACTTCCACTTTGTTTTAGGTTTTTAATGTAGCGGATGGCCTGTTGAAGGGACGTTGTGCTAATAAACCAGGCATCCAAGTACCACGTAGTAAGATGCCTATTTTCTGGATTCTTTTTCTTGATGCTTAAGTTTGCTTTTAACTGATTAATTAGTTTCTGCTGCTAATCTGACCGATTGAACAATGTATCTGGTAATATGTTTTCTGTTTTGTGCCATGTAGAGATGGAAGCTTGTTAGAAGCAACAGGTAGGACTTAGCAGTTCTTGAACTACTATTTTGTCTTACTACGAACTTCGATTTCGTTTCTAACATGCTTTGAAGACTAAAAGCGCGCAATTGTAGTTTGCTTTTCGTCGAGATACTTATTGTTTCGTTCGATTATGAGAGTAAAATTAGGAAATGGATTTGTTGAGTACATCGTTATTCCTAAGCCATTCTTTCTAAAAATTTTATATGGAAGACTTACTTAATCTGCGAAGTCACACTTTTATTGGACTTTTGCAAAAGTTTAAACAACCGATATAACTGCTGATGGAACATTCTACTATATAGAAATGTTAGACCATTCTGTTCTTTAGTACTACTTTTTTAAGATCCTAACTAACAGTTTGTGTCAGGGTTATAAGCTTTTTCCTATAAAGTTGGTTGTCGTTTTAAATTAACGAATTATACCTAAAAGGTCAAAAGCTCCAAAGAATGTAAATTCTCTACGTAATACTCGACAAACAACCCTACTACTTATATGATATCTTGCCTTGTGTTCAATTTTGTTTTTGCATGAGTTAATTCTCTATGATATAAGATTTCCTTCCCATTCATAATACTATACTTCAACACAGAATTTGCAATGTTGGGATCGATATTAGGCCATTTTCTACCCTTAAAATCAAAACATTTAAACAATTTGGGAGTTCTGGCTTTATTATTTTGATTATTGGTGCTCGTTTTGATCCTTTTTTGTCACCGTAAGTTGCTAATTATCTCATACACATTCTGGTTTGCTATTTGTTCCCTATTGCATCCTTGCTCTTGTAGGTATCCAGGGCAGTTCATCGAACGAACAGTTGGCTTGACTAAGCTTCTCATTAGGGAGGTTTAATCTTTTCTCTAATTTCGTGGTGAAAGAACCACGCGAGGGCTGGTGTGAGAAGGTCTACTTTGAACGTTGATTATAATAAGTGAAGCGATTATTTGTTTGCTTGGTTAAGTTAGGTGCTTCTCTCGATTTCTTTGTCTTTGAATGTGTGTCTTGATTGCGAACTTTTTCATCTGTTTCTTTCCCTTATCAGGTTAAAAAAGCTGAGAGTTTTGGTTTGGGGTTCAACTTCTCTTCAAGACAGGCAATGAGTTAGCAGCCCCTAGATTTGATAGTTTAGTTGCGTGCTCCTCTCTATCATTCGCTTCTTCTTGATTTTCTAAGTTTACTAGGGTTTGATTGTTTTTTTTTACCGCCGTTTCAGCTCTAAAAAGTTTGACTTGTTTGTAAGGCCAAGTTGTGTTCAATGCTCGCGATCTATTGTCGCCACTCAACTTAAAAAAGTTAAGTTTTTTTCGCTCCTCTGAATCTTTCATGGAACTTCCTACTTAGTATGTTTGCCTAATGATTTTTCCCTAACTTCCACTTTGTTTTAGGTTTTTAATGTAGCGGATGGCCTGTTGAAGGGACGTTGTGCTAATAAACCAGGCATCCAAGTACCACGTAGTAAGATGCCTATTTTTCGGATTCTTTTTCTTGATGCTTAAGTTTGCTTTTAACCGATTAATTAGTTTCGCGCTAAATCGACCGATTGAAACAATGTATCGTAATATGTTTTTTTCATTTTTGTGCCATGTAGAGATGGAAGCTTGTTAGAAGCAACGGTAGGACTTAGCAGTTCTTGAACTACTATTTTGTCTTACTACGAACTTCGATTTCGTTTCTAACATGCTTTGAAGACTAAAAGTGCTTGTTTGTAGTGCTTTTCGTCGAGATACTTATTGTTTCGTTCGATTATGAGAGTAAAATTAGGAAATGGATTTGATGAGTACATCGTTATTCCTAAGCCATTCTTTCTAAAAATTTTATATGGAAGACTTACTTAATCTCATGAAGTCACACTTTTATTGGACTTTTGCAAAAGTTTTTAAACAACCGATATAACGGTGATGGAACATTCTACTATATAGAAATGTTAGACCATTCTGTTTCTTTAGTACTTTTTTTAAGATCCTAACTAACTTGTTTTTGTGTCGGGTTATATTTTTTTTTCCTATAAAGTTGGTTGTCGTTTTAAATTAACGAATTATACCTAAAAGGTCAAAAGCTCCAGTAATGTAAATTCTCTACGTAATACTCGACAAACAACAACCCGGCTTATATGATATCTTGCCTTGTGTTCAATTTTTGTTTTTGCATGAGTTAATTCTCTATGATATAAGATTTCCTTCCCATTCATAATACTATACTTCAACACAGAATTTGCAATGTTGGGATCGATATTAGGCCATTTTCTACCCTTAAAATCAAAACATTTAAACAATTTGGGAGTTCTGGCTTTATTATTTTGATTATTGGTGCTCGTTTTGATCCTTTTGTCACCGTAAGTTGCTAATTATCTCATACACATTCTGGTTTGCTATTTGTTCCCTATTGCATCCTTGCTCTTGTAGGTATCCAGGGCAGTTCATCGAACGAACAGTTGGCTTGACTAAGCTTCTCATTAGGGAGGTTTAATCTTTTCTCTAATTTCGTGGTGAAAGAACCACGCGAGGGCTGGTGAGAAGGTCTACTTTCGAACGTTGATTATAATAAGTGAAGCAGTTATTTGTTTGCTTGGTTAAGTTAGGTGCTTCTCTGATTTCTTTGTGCTGAATGTGTGTCTTGATTGCGAACTTTTTCATCTGTTTCTTTCCCTTATCAGGTTAAAAAAGCTGAGAGTTTTGGTTTGGGGTTCAACTTCTCTTCAAGACAGGCAATGAGTTAGTTTGCCCCTAGATTTGATAGTTTAGTTTGCGTGCTCCTCTCTATCATTCTCGCTTCTTCTTGATTTTCTAAGTTTACTAGGGTTTGATTGTTTTTTTGTTTACCGCTTTGCCGTTTCAGCTCTAAAAAGTTTGACTTCTGGGTTGTAAGGCCAAGTTGTGTTCAATGCTCGCGATCTATTAAGCTGCCACTCAACTTAAAAGTTAAGTTTTCTGCTCCTCTGAATCTTTCATGGAACTTCCTACTTAGTATGTTTGCCTAATGATTTTTCCCTAACTTCCACTTTGTTTTAGGTTTTTAATGTAGCGGATGGCCTGTTGAAGGGACGTTGTGCTAATAAACCAGGCATCCAAGTACCACGTAGTAAGATGCCTATTTTCTGGATTCTTTTTCTTGATGCTTAAGTTTGTTTTTAACTGATTAATTAGTTTCTGCTGCTAATCTGACCGATTGAACAATGTATCTTGTAATATGTTTTCTGTTTTGTGCCATGTAGAGATGGAAGCTTGTTAGAAGTAACAGGTAGGACTTAGCAGTTCTTGAACTACTATTTTGTCTTACTACGAACTTCGATTTCGTTTCTAACATGCTTTGAAGACTAAAGTGCGCAGCTGTAGCTGCTTTCTGTCGAGATACTTATTGTTTCGTTCGATTATGAGAGTAAAATTAGGAAATGGATTTGATGAGTACATCGTTATTCCTAAGCCATTCTTTCTAAAAATTTTATATGGAAGACTTACTTAATCTGCGAAGTCACACTTTTATTGGACTTTTGCAAAAGTTTAAACAACCGATATAACAGCTGATGGAACATTCTACTATATAGAAATGTTAGACCATTCTGTTCTTTAGTACTACTTTTTTAAGATCCTAACTAAGTTTGGTTTTGTGTCAGGGTTATAAGCTTTTTCCTATAAAGTTGGTTGTCGTTTTAAATTAACGAATTATACCTAAAAGGTCAAAAGCTCCAGTAATGTAAATTCTCTACGTAATACTCGACAAACAACCCTACGGCTTATATGATATCTTGCCTTGTGTTCACTTTTTGTTTTTGCCTGAGTTAATTCTCTATGATATAAGATTTCCTTCCCATTCATAATACTATACTTCAACACAGAATTTGCAATGTTGGGATCGATATTCTGCCATTTTCTACCCTTAAAATCAAAACATTTAAACAATTTGGGAGTTCTGGCTTTATTATTTTGATTATTGGTGCTCGTTTTGATCCTTTTGTCACCGTAAGTTGCTAATTATCTCATACACATTCTGGTTTGCTATTTGTTCCCTATTGCATCCTTGCTCTTGTAGGTATCCAGGGCAGTTCATCGAACGAACAGTTGGCTTGACTAAGCTTCTCATTAGGGAGGTTTAATCTTTTCTCTAATTTCGTGGTGAAAGAACCACGCGAGGGCTGGTGAGAAGGTCTACTTTCGAACGTTGATTATAATAAGTGAAGCAGTTATTTGTTTGCTTGGTTAAGTTAGGTGCTTCTCTGATTTCTTTGTGCTGAATGTGTGTCTTGATTGCGAACTTTTTCATCTGTTTCTTTCCCTTATCAGGTTAAAAAAGCTGAGAGTTTTGGTTTGGGGTTCAACTTCTCTTCAAGACAGGCAATGAGTTAGCAGCCCCTAGATTTGATAGTTTAGTTGCGTGCTCCTCTCTATCATTCTGCTTCTTCTTGATTTTCTAAGTTTACTAGGGTTTGATTGTTTTTGTTTCTTCGTTTCAGCTCTAAAAAAGTTTGACTTCTGGTTGTAAGGCCAAGTTGTGTTCAATGCTCGCGATCTATTAAGCTGCCACTCAACTTAAAAGTTAAGTTTTCTGCTCCTCTGAATCTTTCATGGAACTTCCTACTTAGTATGTTTGCCTAATGATTTTTCCCTAACTTCCACTTTGTTTTAGGTTTTTAATGTAGCGGATGGCCTGTTGAAGGGACGTTGTGCTAATAAACCAGGCATCCAAGTACCACGTAGTAAGATGCCTATTTTCTGGATTCTTTTTCTTGATGCTTAAGTTTGCTTTTAACTGATTAATTAGTTTCTGCTGCTAATCTGACCGATTGAACAATGTATCTGGTAATATGTTTTCTGTTTTGTGCCATGTAGAGATGGAAGCTTGTTAGAAGCAACAGGTAGGACTTAGCAGTTCTTGAACTACTATTTTGTCTTACTACGAACTTCGATTTCGTTTCTAACATGCTTTGAAGACTAAAGTCGCATTGTGTGTAATTTGCGTCGTCGAGATACTTATTGTTTCGTTCGATTATGAGAGTAAAATTAGGAAATGGATTTGATGAGTACATCGTTATTCCTAAGCCATTCTTTCTAAAAATTTTATATGGAAGACTTACTTAATCTGCGAAGTCACACTTTTATTGGACTTTTGCAAAAGTTTAAACAACCGATATAACAGCTGATGGAACATTCTACTATATAGAAATGTTAGACCATTCTGTTCTTTAGTACTACTTTTTTAAGATCCTAACTAACAGTTTGTGTCAGGGTTATAAGCTTTTTCCTATAAAGTTGGTTGTCGTTTTAAATTAACGAATTATACCTAAAAGGTCAAAAGCTCCAGTAATGTAAATTCTCTACGTAATACTCGACAAACAACCCTAAACTTATATGATATCTTGCCTTGTGTTCATTTTTTTGTTTTTGCATGAGTTAATTCTCTATGATATAAGATTTCCTTCCCATTCATAATACTATACTTCAACACAGAATTTGCAATGTTGGGATCGATATTCTGCCATTTTCTACCCTTAAAATCAAAACATTTAAACAATTTGGGAGTTCTGGCTTTATTATTTTGATTATTGGTGCTCGTTGTGATCCTTTTGTCACCGTAAGTTGCTAATTATCTCATACACATTCTGGTTTGCTATTTGTTCCCTATTGCATCCTTGCTCTTGTAGGTATCCGGCGAGTTCATCGAAGCGAACAGTTGGCTTGACTAAGCTTCTCATTAGGAGGTTTAATCTTTTCTCTAATTTCGTGGTGAAAGAACCACGAGGGCTGGTGAGAAGGTCTACTTTGAACGTTGATTATAATAAGTGAAGCGATTATTTGTTTGCTTGGTTAAGTTAGGTGCTTCTCGATTTCTTTGTCTTTGAATGTGTGTCTTGATTGCGAACTTTTTCATCTGTTTCTTTCCCTTATCAGGTTAAAAAAGCTGAGAGTTTTGGTTTGGGGTTCAACTTCTCTTCAAGACAGCAATGAGTTAGTTGACCCTAGATTTGATAGTTTAGTTCGTGCTCCTCTCTATCATTTCGCTTCTTCTTGATTTTCTAAGTTTACTAGGGTTTGATTGTTTTTTTTGTTTTTACCCGCTTCGTTTCAGCTCTAAAAAAGTTTGACTTACAGTTTGTAAGGCCAAGTTGTGTTCAATGCTCGCGATCTATTGTCGCCACTCAACTTAAAAGTTAAGTTTTTCTGCTCCTCTGAATCTTTCATGGAACTTCCTACTTAGTATGTTTGCCTAATGATTTTTCCCTAACTTCCACTTTGTTTTAGGTTTTTAATGTAGCGGATGGCTGTTGAAGGGACGTTGTGCTAATAAACCAGGCATCCAAGTACCACGTAGTAAGATGCCTATTTTCCGGATTCTTTTTCTTGATGCTTAAGTTTGTTTTTAACCGATTAATTAGTTTCACGCTAATCGACCGATTGAACAATGTATCTTGTAATATGTTTTTGTTTTTTTTGTGCCATGTAGAGATGGAAGCTTGTTAGAAGCAACAGTAGGACTTAGCAGTTCTTGAACTACTATTTTGTCTTACTACGAACTTCGATTTCGTTTCTAACATGCTTTGAAGACTAAAGTCGCAATTGTTGTAGTCGCTTTCGTCGAGATACTTATTGTTTCGTTCGATTATGAGAGTAAAATTAGGAAATGGATTTGATGAGTACATCGTTATTCCTAAGCCATTCTTTCTAAAAATTTTATATGGAAGACTTACTTAATCTCATGAAGTCACACTTTTATTGGACTTTTGCAAAAGTTTAAACAACCGATATATAACGGTGATGGAACATTCTACTATATAGAAATGTTAGACCATTCATTTCTTTAGTACTATTTTTTTAAGATCCTAACTAACTTGTTTTTGTGTCGGGGTTATAAGCTTTTTTCCTATAAAGTTGGTTGTCGTTTTAAATTAACGAATTATACCTAAAAGGTCAAAAGCTCCAGTAATGTAAATTCTCTACGTAATACTCGACAAACAACCCTACTACGGCTTATATGATATCTTGCCTTGTGTTCAATTTTTGTTTTTGCATGAGTTAATTCTCTATGATATAAGATTTCCTTCCCATTCATAATACTATACTTCAACACAGAATTTGCAATGTTGGGATCGATATTAGGCCATTTTCTACCCTTAAAATCAAAACATTTAAACAATTTGGGAGTTCTGGCTTTATTATTTTGATTATTGGTGCTCGTTTTGATCTTTTTTTGTCACCGTAAGTTGCTAATTATCTCATACACATTCTGGTTTGCTATTTGTTCCCTATTGCATCCTTGCTCTTGTAGGTATCCAGGGCAGTTCATCGAACGAACAGTTGGCTTGACTAAGCTTCTCATTAGGGAGGTTTAATCTTTTCTCTAATTTCGTGGTGAAAGAACCACGCGAGGGCTGGTGAGAAGGTCTACTTTCGAACGTTGATTATAATAAGTGAAGCAGTTATTTGTTTGCTTGGTTAAGTTAGGTGCTTCTCTGATTTCTTTGTGCTGAATGTGTGTCTTGATTGCGAACTTTTTCATCTGTTTCTTTCCCTTATCAGGTTAAAAAAGCTGAGAGTTTTGGTTTGGGGTTCAACTTCTCTTCAAGACAGGCAATGAGTTAGCAGCCCCTAGATTTGATAGTTTAGTTGCGTGCTCCTCTCTATCATCATTCGCTTCTTCTTGATTTTCTAAGTTTACTAGGGTTTGATTGTTTTTTTTTTGCACCGCCGTTTCAGCTCTAAAAAGTTTGACTTCAGTTTGTAAGGCCAAGTTGTGTTCAATGCTCGCGATCTATTGTCGCCACTCAACTTAAAAGTTAAGTTTTTTCTGCTCCTCTGAATCTTTCATGGAACTTCCTACTTAGTATGTTTGCCTAATGATTTTTCCCTAACTTCCACTTTGTTTTAGTTTTTTTAATGTAGCGGATGGCCTGTTGAAGGGACGTTGTGCTAATAAACCAGGCATCCAAGTACCACGTAGTAAGATGCCTATTTTCTGGATTCTTTTTCTTGATGCTTAAGTTTGCTTTTAACTGATTAATTAGTTTCTGCTGCTAATCTGACCGATTGAACAATGTATCTGGTAATATGTTTTCTGTTTTGTGCCATGTAGAGATGGAAGCTTGTTAGAAGCAATGGTAGGACTTAGCAGTTCTTGAACTACTATTTTGTCTTACTACGAACTTCGATTTCGTTTCTAACATGCTTTGAAGACTAAAGTGCGCAGCTGTAGCTGCTTTCTGTCGAGATACTTATTGTTTCGTTCGATTATGAGAGTAAAATTAGGAAATGGATTTGATGAGTACATCGTTATTCCTAAGCCATTCTTTCTAAAAATTTTATATGGAAGACTTACTTAATCTGTGAAGTCACTTTTATTGGACTTTTGCAAAAGTTTAAACAACCGATATAACGGTGATGGAACATTCTACTATATAGAAATGTTAGACCATTACATTCTTTAGTACTACTTTTTTAAGATCCTAACTACTTGGTTTGTGTCAGGGTTATAAGCTTTTTTCCTATAAAGTTGGTTGTCGTTTTAAATTAACGAATTATACCTAAAAGGTCAAAAGCTCGAGTAATGTAAATTCTCTACGTAATAATACTCGACAAACAACCCTACGGCTTTATATGATATCTTGCCTTGTGTTCAATTTTTGTTTTTGCATGAGTTAATTCTCTATGATATAAGATTTCCTTCCCATTCATAATACTATACTTCAACACAGAATTTGCAATGTTGGGATCGATATTAGGCCATTTTCTACCCTTAAAATCAAAACATTTAAACAATTTGGGAGTTACGGCTTTATTATTTTGATTATTGGTGCTCGTTTTGATCCTTTTGTCACCGTAAGTTGCTAATTATCTCATACACATTCTGGTTTGCTATTTGTTCCCTATTGCATCCTTGCTCTTGTAGGTATCCGGCAGTTCATCGAAGCGAACAGTTGGCTTGACTAAGCTTCTCATTAGGAGGTTTAATCTTTTCTCTAATTTCGTGGTGAAAGAACCACGAGGGGTGTGGTGAGAAGGTCTACTTTGAACGTTGATTATAATAAGTGAAGCAGTTATTTGTTTGCTTGGTTAAGTTAGGTGCTTTCTCGATTTCTTTGTCTTTGAATGAATGTGTGTCTTGATTGCGAACTTTTTCATCTGTTTTCTTTCCCTTATCAGGTTAAAAAGTTTGAGAGTTTTGGTTTGGGGTTCAACTTCTCTTCAAGACAGGCAATGAGTTTAGACCCCTAGATTTGATAGTTTAGTTGCGTGCTCCTCTCTATCATTTCGCTTCTTCTTGATTTTCTAAGTTTACTAGGGTTTGATTGTTTTTGTTTTGCTTTGCTTTGTTTCAGCTCTAAAAAGTTTGACTTACAGTTTGTAAGGCCAAGTTGTGTTCAATGCTCGCGATCTATTAAGCTGCCACTCAACTTAAAAGTTAAGTTTTCTGCTCCTCTGAATCTTTCATGGAACTTCCTACTTAGTATGTTTGCCTAATGATTTTTCCCTAACTTCCACTTTGTTTTAGGTTTTTAATGTAGCGGATGGCCTGTTGAAGGGACGTTGTGCTAATAAACCAGGCATCCAAGTACCACGTAGTAAGATGCCTATTTTCTGGATTCTTTTTCTTGATGCTTAAGTTTGCTTTTAACTGATTAATTAGTTTCTGCTGCTAATCTGACCGATTGAACAATGTATCTGGTAATATGTTTTCTGTTTTGTGCCATGTAGAGATGGAAGCTTGTTAGAAGCAACAGGTAGGACTTAGCAGTTCTTGAACTACTATTTTGTCTTACTACGAACTTCGATTTCGTTTCTAACATGCTTTGAAGACTAAAGTGCGCAGCTGTAGCTGCTTTCTGTCGAGATACTTATTGTTTCGTTCGATTATGAGAGTAAAATTAGGAAATGGATTTGATGAGTACATCGTTATTCCTAAGCCATTCTTTCTAAAAATTTTATATGGAAGACTTACTTAATCTGCGAAGTCACACTTTTATTGGACTTTTGCAAAAGTTTAAACAACCGATATAACAGCTGATGGAACATTCTACTATATAGAAATGTTAGACCATTCATTTTTTTTAGTACTTTTTTTAAGATCCTAACTAACTTGATTTTTGTGTCGGGGTTATAAGCTTTTTCCTATAAAGTTGGTTGTCGTTTTAAATTAACGAATTATACCTAAAAGGTCAAAAGCTCCGTAATGTAAATTCTCTCGTAATACTTGACAAACAACCCTACGGCTTATATGATATCTTGCCTTGTGTTCAATTTTTGTTTTTGCATGAGTTAATTCTCTATGATATAAGATTTCCTTCCCATTCATAATACTATACTTCAACACAGAATTTGCAATGTTGGGATCGATATTCTGCCATTTTCTACCCTTAAAATCAAAACATTTAAACAATTTGGGAGTTCTGGCTTTATTATTTTGATTATTGGTGCTCGTTGTGATCCTTTTGTCACCGTAAGTTGCTAATTATCTCATACACATTCTGGTTTGCTATTTGTTCCCTATTGCATCCTTGCTCTTGTAGGTATCCAGGGCAGTTCATCGAACGAACAGTTGGCTTGACTAAGCTTCTCATTAGGGAGCTCTAATCTTTTCTATAATTTCGTGTTGAAAGAACCACGCGAGGGCTTGTGAGAAGGTCTACTTTCGAACCTTGATTATAATAAGTGAAGCAGTTATTTGTTTGCTTGGTTAAGTTAGGTGCTTCTCTGATTTCTTTGTGCTGAATGTGTGTCTTGATTGCGAACTTTTTCATCTGTTTCTTTCCCTTATCAGGTTAAAAAAGCTGAGAGTTTTGGTTTGGGGTTCAACTTCTCTTCAAGACAGGCAATGAGTTAGCAGCCCCTAGATTTGATAGTTTAGTTGCGTGCTCCTCTCTATCATTCTGCTTCTTCTTGATTTTCTAAGTTTACTAGGATTTGATTGTTTTTGTTTCGCCTGCTTCGTTTCAGCTCTAAAAAAGTTTGACTTCTGGTTGTAAGGCCAAGTTGTGTTCAATGCTCGCGATCTATTAAGCTGCCACTCAACTTAAAAGTTAAGTTTTCTGCTCCTCTGAATCTTTCATGGAACTTCCTACTTAGTATGTTTGCCTAATGATTTTTCCCTAACTTCCACTTTGTTTTAGGTTTTTAATGTAGCGGATGGCCTGTTGAAGGGACGTTGTGCTAATAAACCAGGCATCCAAGTACCACGTAGTAAGATGCCTATTTTCTGGATTCTTTTTCTTGATGCTTAAGTTTGTTTTTAACTGATTAATTAGTTTCTGCTGCTAATCTGACCGTTTGAACAATGTATCTTGTAATATGTTTTCTGTTTTGTGCCATGTAGAGATGGAAGCTTGTTAGAAGTAACAGGTAGGACTTAGCAGTTCTTGAACTACTATTTTGTCTTACTACGAACTTCGATTTCGTTTCTAACATGCTTTGAAGACTAAAGTGCGCAGCTGTAGCTGCTTTCTGTCGAGATACTTATTGTTTCGTTCGATTATGAGAGTAAAATTAGGAAATGGATTTGTTGAGTACATCGTTATTCCTAAGCCATTCTTTCTAAAAATTTTATATGGAAGACTTACTTAATCTGAAGTCACTTTTTTTATTGGACTTTGCAAAAGTTTAAACAAACCGATATAACGGTGATGGAACATTCTACTATATAGAAATGTTAGACCATTTCATTTCTTTAGTACTACTTTTTTTAAGATCCTAACTAATGATTTTGTGTCGGGGTTATTATTTTTTTTCCTATAAAGTTGGTTGTCGTTTTAAATTAACGAATTATACCTAAAAGGTCAAAAGCTCCAGTAATGTAAATTCTCTACGTAATACTCGACAAACAACCCTACGGCTTATATGATATCTTGCCTTGTGTTCAATTTTGTTTTTGCATGAGTTAATTCTCTATGATATAAGATTTCCTTCCCATTCATAATACTATACTTCAACACAGAATTTGCAATGTTGGGATCGATATTAGGCCATTTTCTACCCTTAAAATCAAAACATTTAAACAATTTGGGAGTTCTGGCTTTATTATTTTGATTATTGGTGCTCGTTTTGATCCTTTTGTCACCGTAAGTTGCTAATTATCTCATACACATTCTGGTTTGCTATTTGTTCCCTATTGCATCCTTGCTCTTGTAGGTATCCAGGGCAGTTCATCGAACGAACAGTTGGCTTGACTAAGCTTCTCATTAGGGAGGTTTAATCTTTTCTCTAATTTCGTGGTGAAAGAACCACGCGAGGGCTGGTGAGAAGGTCTACTTTCGAACGTTGATTATAATAAGTGAAGCAGTTATTTGTTTGCTTGGTTAAGTTAGGTGCTTCTCTGATTTCTTTGTGCTGAATGTGTGTCTTGATTGCGAACTTTTTCATCTGTTTCTTTCCCTTATCAGGTTAAAAAAGCTGAGAGTTTTGGTTTGGGGTTCAACTTCTCTTCAAGACAGGCAATGAGTTAGCAGCCCCTAGATTTGATAGTTTAGTTGCGTGCTCCTCTCTATCATTCTGCTTCTTCTTGATTTTCTAAGTTTACTAGGGTTTGATTGTTTTTGTTTCGCCTGCTTCGTTTCAGCTCTAAAAAAGTTTAGGCTTCTGGTTGTAAGGCCAAGCTGTCTTCAATGCTTGCCTATTATGCTGCCACTCAACTTAATAGTTAAGTTTTCTGCTCCTCTGAATCTTTGATACAACTTCCTACTTACTTAGTATGTTTGCCTAATGATTTTTCCCTAACTTTCACTTTGTTTCAAGATACTAATGTAGCGGATGGCCTATTGGAGGGACGCTATGTTAATAAACCAGGCATCCAAGTACCAAGTAGTAAGATGCCTATTTTCTGAAATCTTTTTCTTCATGCTTAAGTTGCTTATGTTTGTTTTTCACTGATCAATTAGTTTCTCCTGCTGATCTGACCGATTGAAGTATGTATGTTGCAATATGTTTTCGGTATATGCAATGTAGAGATGGAAGCTTGTTAGAAGTAACAGGTAGGAATTAGCAGTTCATGAACCATTATTTTGTCATGTTTGTCCGTAACATTCCAAGATTGTCTTGTTTGGTTATGTCTTATGCTTCGTTTCCTTTTTGGAAGTTTTTTGTTGGAAATGTTGCATGTTTCCTTTGCTGTATGTTGTTTTTGCTGTTTTGTATTCATAATTGCTTACTACGAACTCCGATTTTCAATCTAACATGCTTTTAAGACCAAAGTGCGCAGCTGCAGTTGCTTTTTGTCGAGATAGCTTATTGTTTCCAGCGAATACGAGAGTAACACTAGGAAATGGCTTTGATAAGTACAACTTTATTCCTAAGCCATTCTTTCTGAAAATTTTATATGAAAGACTTAGTTAATCTACAAAGTCACACTTTTAATGGACTTTTGCAAAAGTTTAAACAACCGTTAGCTGGTGGAACGTTCTACTATTTACAAATGTTAGATCATTATGTTATTTAGTACTATTTTTTTAAAGATGCTATCTAAGAGTTTGTGGTAGGGTGATGAGCTTTTGCCTTCAAATTTGGTTGTCCTTTTAAATTGACGAATTATACCTAAAGGATCATAAAGTTTAGTAATGTAAATTCTCTACGTAATTCTTGACAAACCCTACAGCTTATCTGATATCTTGCCTTGTGTTCCCTTTTTATTTTTGCTTGTGTTAATTCTCCATCATATAAGATTTCCTTCCCATTCGTAATACTATACTTCAACTCAGAATTTGGAATGTTGGGTTCGATATTTTGTCATTTTTCGACCTTTAAATCTCAAAATTTAAACAATGGGAAGTTCAGGCTTTGTTATTTTGATTATTGGTGCTCATTGTGATCCTTTTGTTAGCTTAAGTTGCTAATTATCTTATACACATTCGGGTTTGCTATTTGTTCCCTATTGCATCCTTGCTCTTTTAGGTATCTAGGACAGATCATCCAACGAACAGCTGGCTTGATTAAGCTTCTCAATAGGGAGGTCTAATCTTTTCTCTAATATCGTGTTGCAGGAACCACGAGAGGGCCTGTGAGAAGGTCCACTTTCGAACGTTGATTGTAATAACTGAAGCAGTTATTTGCTTGCTTGGTTAAGTTAGGTGCTTCTCTGAATTCTTTGTGCTGAATGTATATCTTGATTGCGAACATTTTCATCTGTTTCTCTTCCTTTGCAGGTTAAAAAAGCTAAGAGTTTTGGTTGGAAGTTGAACTTCTCTTCGATGCAGGCAATTAGTTAGCAGCACTTTGCCTTGGTAGTTTAGTTGCGTGATCCTCTCTATCATTCTGCTTGTTCTTAATTTCCTAAGTTTACTTGGGTTTGATTGTTTTTGCTTTGCCCGCTTGTTTCAACTCTAAGCAGGTTTAGACTTCTGGTTGGAAGGCTAAGTTGTCAATCAATGCTCGCGATCAACTAAGCTGCCACTCAACATAATAGTTATGTTTTCTGCTCCTCTGAATCTTTGATGCAACTTCCTACTTAGTGTGTTTCCCTAATGATTTTTCCCTAACATCCACTTTGTTTCAGGTTATTAATGCAGCGGATGGCTGTTGGAGGGACAAGGTGTTAATAAACCAGGCATCCAAGTACCAAGTAGTAAGTTGCCTATTTTCTGGAATCTTTTTCTTGATGCTTAAGTTGCACAAATTTGTTTTTCCCTGATTAATTAGTTTCTCTTGCTGATCTAACCTACTGAACTATGTTTTCTGTTTTATTCCATGTAGAGATGGAAGTTTGTTATACGTAACAGGTAGGAAGTTTGTTATACGCAGCTGCTTTCTATCAAGATAGCTTATTGTTTCTATTGAATACGAGACTAACTCTAGGAAAAATATTTGATGAGTACATAGGTATTTTCTAAACAATTCTTTCTGAAAATTTTATATGGAAGACTTAGCTAATCTCCAAAAGTGATACTTTTAGTGGACTTTTGAAAAAGTTGAAAAACCCGATATAATAGCTGGTGGAACATTCTGTTATTTATGAATGTTAGATCATTCTGTTAATTAGTACCATTTTTTTAAGATGCTAACAGTTTGTGGTAGGGTGATGAGCTTTTGCCTTCAAATTTGCTTATCCTTTTAAATTGACGAATTATACCTAAAATGTCATAAAGTCTAGTAATGTAAATTCTCTACGTAATTCTTGACAAACAACTCTACACCTTTTGTTTTTGCTTGTGTTAATTCTCTATCATATAAGATTTCCTTCCCATTCATAATACTATACTTCAACTCAGAATTTGCAATATTGGGTTCGATATTCTGCCTTTTTCTACCTTTAATCTCAAATTTTAAACATTTGGGAGTTCAGGTATGGTTATTTTGATTATTGGTGCTCATTGTGATCCTTTTGTCAATTTAAGTTGCTAATTATCTCATACACATTCTGGTTTGCTATTTGTTCCCTATTGCATCCTTGCTCTTTTAGGTATCTAGGACAGATCATCCAATGAACAGCTGGCTTGTTTAAGCTTCTCATTAGGAAGGTCTAATCTTTTCTTTAATTTCGTGTTGCAAGAACCACGCGAGCGCAGGTGGCAAAGTCTACTTTCAAACATTGATTGTAATAAGTGAAGTAGTTATTCGCTTGTTTCGTTATGTTAGGTCCTTCTCTGAATTCTTTCTGCTGAATGTATGTCTTGATGCGAACTTTTTCAAATGTTTTTCTCTTCCTTTCAGGTTAAAAAAGCTAAGAGTTTTGGTTGGGGGTTCACCTTTTCTTCAATGTGGCAATGAGTTAGCATTCCCTTGCCTTGATAGTTTAGTTTCGTGCTCCTCTCTATCATTCTGCTTCTTCTTAATTTTCTGCTCCTCTGAATCTTTGCTGCAACTTCCTACTTACTTAGTATGCTTAATGATTTTTCCCTGTCTTCCACTATTTTTCAGGTTATTAATGTAGCGGATCGCCTTTTGGAGGGACATTGTGTTAATAAACCAGGCCTCCAAGTGCCCAAGTAGAATATGCCTATTTTCTGGAATCTTTTTCTTGATGCTTAAGTTGCTTAGGTTTGTTATGCACTAATTAATTTGTTTCTCCTGCTGGTCTCACCGATTGAACTATGTATCTTGCAATATGTTTTCTGTTTTAGACCATGTAAATATGGAAGTTAGTTACAAGTAACAAGTAGGAATTAGGAGTTCATGAACTATTATTTTGATCATCGTTGTCCGTAATGTTCATAGAATGTCTTGTCTGGTTATGTCTTATGGTTCATTCCTTTTCTGGTAGTTTTCTGTTGGAAATGTTGCATGTTTCCTTTGCTGGATGTTATTTTTGCTTTTTTGTATTCATAAATGCTTAGCACTAATTTCGATTTCATATGGGACATGTTTTTAAGACGAAAATGCGTAGCTGCTTTCTCTGGAGATAGCTTACTATTTTGATGGAATGCGAGTGTCACTCTAGAAAAAGAAATCGATTAGTAGATCATTATTCCCTAAGTCATTCTTTGAGAAGAATTCTTGTTGAAAACTTAGCTAACTTATAAGGTCATACTATTCTTGGATGCTCGAGCAATTCTGAGACAACCAAATAGTAACTGCTAGAACATTTTATTATTTACGAATGTTAGAACGTTTCTTTTTATTTAGTACTGTGTTTTTTTCTATGATGGTATCTACCTGTTTTGTTGGAGGGTGATGAGTTTTTGTCTTAAATTTTGTTTGTCGTTTTAAATGATGAATCATGCTTAATAAGTCATAAACTAGACTTATGTAATTTCTCTAAGAAACTCTTGAAAAGTAATTCCTAGTGCATCATTGCTTATGATATCTTGCCTTTCGTTCTCTTTTTGTTTTGCTTGTGTCACTTTAAGTCGTTAATTATCTCGTACACATTTGATTTCCTATGTATCCTTTTTTGCTTCCTTCCTCTCTTAGGTTTCTAGGACTCGATGATCTAAAGGACATCTAGTGTGATAAAACTGCTCATTGGGAGATCTAATCTTTTAGTTAATATCAGGTTATAAGAACCATGCAGCTCTGGTGGTATCAATTTTGAAAATGATGGTATTAAGTGAAGCAGTTATTCACATGGTGGTTAAGGGCATGCTTTTGTGAATTGATTGTGTTGCCTGTATGTCTTAGTTTCATACTGTTTCGTATCTTTCTATTCGTTTCTAGTTAAAAGAACTAAAAGTTTTGGTTGATGGATTAATTTGCCTTCAATGCCGGGAATGAGTCAGGCTGCCCCTTGCCTAGTTGCGAGCTCCCTGTATCATTCTGCTTCTTCTTAACTTTCTAACCTTCTATATGGGGTAGTAAGGTGCTTGTTTTCTGTAGTCGTTTTCTTGATTCTTATGTTGCTGAAGTTTGTTTTGCACTGATTAGTTGGCCTCTCCTGCTGATCTGACTTTTGAACTAGGCATCTTGGAATTTCTTTTCTGTTTTCAGCCATTTAAAGACGATGGAAGCTTGTTACAAGTAACTTTGATTCATCTTTATGTTAGGAGTTAGAGTTCATGTACTGTTATTTTGGTTCATCTTTATGTGTAATGTTCGAGAACTTGTCTTCTTATGTATTATGTTTCATTTTGTTTTGGTAGTTTGTTATAGGAGGTTCTGGATGGCTCCTTTGCTGCACGTTATGTATGCAGCTTTGCTTTCAGAAATGCTTAGTACTAACTTTGATTTATGTCTGACATAGTTTTAAGACAATATATTCGTGGCTGCAACTACTTTCTGTAGAGATAGCTTATGGTTTCGAGTGAATGCAATAGTAACTCTAGGAAAAAGATTTGATGAGTACATCGTTATTTCCTAAACCATTCTTTCTGAAAAATTCTTATTGAAGACTTATCTAACTTACAAGGTCACACTGTTCTTGAATGTTCGCAAAAGTTGAGACAACCAATATAATAGCTGTAAGAATATTATATTATTTAGAAATGTTAGAACATTCTGTTATTTAGTACTGTTTTTTCTCTAAGATGCTATCTACCTGTTTTCTGGGAGGGTGACGAGTTTTTGCCTTCAAATTTGTTTGACGTTTTAGATGGATGAATTATACCAAAAACGTAGTAACCTAGAGTAATGTAAAATCTCTAAAAAATTCTTGACAAATAACTCTACTGCAGCATTACTTATAGGATCTTGCCTTCTGTTCCTTTTTTGTTTTCGCTAGTGTTAAGTCTCTATCATATAAGATTTCCTTCCCATTCACAATAGTATATTTCAACTCGGGATATTGTAAATATGGGTTTGATATTCTGGCTTTGGCTACCTGGAAATCTCAAAAAGGAACAATCGGGAGTTCAGGTGTTGTTATTTTGATTATTATTGCTCATTGTGATCCTTTTGTCACTTTAACTCGTTGATTATGTCACACACATTTTGATTCCTATTTATTCTCTATTGCATCCTTCCTTTTTTATTTTTCTTGGACGGGATGATCAGAAAAATAGATGGTGTTGTTAAGCATCTCTTTAGGGGGATCTAATCTTTTTTTAATTTCAGGTTAGAGAACCATCCGAGCGCTGGTGGAAGGTCTACTTTTGAACAATAATCCTAATAAGTGAAGCAGCTATTCATTTACTTGGTTAAGTAAATTGCTTTCTTGTGGAAGCCTTTTTCTTAACTCTTATGTTGAAATAAGTGAATTAAGGGAACAAACAGGAAGTCTCCATGCTACTTGTTATTTTAGAATTGGAGACTTATTTGGCATTGTTTTGTCTTAAAACTTGGAAGTACAAGATGCACTTTTTTCTGGATGTTTCATACAATGATTCTTGGATACAGCTTGCTACTTCCATTAATGAACTTCGGGTATGTAGTCAAAAACATTCTAGACACAAGGAACTCAAGCATTAGTGTGGCAATTTGTTAAGCTGTCTGAATCTCTTAATTATTCTGTTGCTAAATTTTCTTACTTTGCTTCACTTGCGATTGATTTTCATGTCTCCATCTTTCTTTGAGTTCAAAAGAAGGTACCAAGTGCTGGTTGGAGGGTTACCTTTCTAGATGTAGGTAAGCGATCAAGCAGTCATTCTTTAGCTTCTCCTAACTTGCTTAACCAGCTAGGTAACCTTTTCTTTTTTTTCTTCCTTTCTTTCATTTTCCATTCTTCCTCCTCATTTTCCCTTAATAGAATAGATGATGTGCTTGCGAGTGGGTCAACATTTCTTCAATTGGTTCAATATGAAGTATTTATTTCCTTGTTTGTTTTGTCTTAATACTTGAAGGGCAAGATGCAGTTTCTGGAGGTTTGAGATGATGATTCTTGAATTACAGCCTGTTACTTCCATAACAAACTCAAGGTATGTAGTCAAGAATTTTTTGCCTTAAAATTTGTTTATCATTTTAAATTGATGAATGAATTCTACCTAAAATGTAATAAACTAGAGTAACATAAATTCAACTGATCTGAGATTTTTACTATGCATCTTGTTTTCTGTTTTCAGCCATTTAATGATGGAAGCTTGTTACAGGTCGGAGTTAGGAGTTCATGTTCTGCTATTTTGGTTCATCTCTGTAATGTTCCAAGAATGTCTTGTCTACTTATGTATTATGTTTCATTTCCTTTTGGTAGTTTGATTTGGATGCTTCCTTTGCTGAACGTTATGTATGCAGTTTTGCTTTCAGAAATGCTTAGTACTAACTTTAATTTCATGTCTGACATGTTTTAAGACAATAATTCGAAGCTGCAGTTGCTTTCTATCGAGTTAGCTTATGGTTTCGAGTGAACGCGATAGTAACTCTAGGGAAAAGATTTGATGAGTACATTGTTATTCTCTAAACCATTCTTTCTGAAAATTCTTATGAAAGACTTAGTTAACTTACAAGGTCACAATGTTCTCGAATGTTCACAAAAGTTGAGACAACCAATATAACAGCTTTTAGAACATTCTATTATTTAGGCATGTTAGAACATTCTATAATTTAGCACTGTTTTCTCTCTAAGATGATATCTACCGGTTTTGTGGGAGGGTCACGAATTTTTGCCTGAAAATTTGTTTGTCGTTTTAAATTGATGAATGAATTCTACCTAAAACGTAATAAACTAGAGTAACGTAAATTCTCTAGATAATTGTCGGTAAATAGCTCTACTGCCGCATTACGTATGCGATATTTTTGCTTTCTGTTCCCTTTTTGTTTTCGATAATGTTAAGTCTCTATCATATAAGATTTCCTTCCCATTCGGAATAGTATAGTTCAACTCACAATCTTGCAAACTTGGGGTTCAATATTCAGCTTGACAGTGTGCTTGCTGGGGCGGGTGAATATTTCTTCAAATTTCAATCAATCAAGTGTTTGTTTCCTTTTAGTTAAGTTGTTTGCTTGTGCAATCCTTTCAATAACTCTTTTGTTGAAATAGGTGAATTAACAAAATAAACAGGACGTCACCTACTGCTTATTATCTTACTATTTGGGATTTACTTAGCATTGTTTTGTCTAATATTTGAAGGCTAAGCTGCACTTTCTGAAGGTTTCAAACAATGACACTCAGATCACAGCTAGCTGCTCCTATTTAGGAGCTCAAGTTATGTAGTTAAAATATTTTAGACAATAAGGAACTCAAGCTTTATTCGGGATAGGCAATCACTCAAGTATTATTTTGGCATTTATTAAGTTGTTCTTGTCTCTTAAAACTTTGCTGCTTAACCTTACTTTGCTTCAGTTGCCGTTATTTTTCAGGTCTTCATCTTTGTTTGAGGTCAAAAGAAGGAACCAAGACCTGCTTGAAGGGCTAACTTTCTAGATATCGGCAAGCAATTAAGAGGTCATGTTCTCCTTAGTTACGTTTCTTTGCTCTCTAGATTCTTTGCTTCCTCTTAACTTGCTTAATTTGCTGGGATACTGATTTGTTTATTTTTAGTTTCAATTCTTCTTTCTCATTTCAGTTTAAAAGAATAGACGGTGTGCTTACTGGTAGGTGAATATTTCTTCATGGTGTTCAATCAATCGAGTATTTGTTTCCTTTCAGTTTAAGTTTCTTTCTTGTGGGAACCTTTTTATTAACTCTTATGTTGAAATAGGTTCATTAAGGGAACAAACGTGAAGTCATCTTGCTGCTTGCTACTTTGCTATTGCGGACTCACTTGGCATTTTTTGTCTTAATACGTGAAGGGTAAGATGCACTTTCTAGAGGTTTGAGACAATTATTCTTGGATTACAGCTTGCTACTTCCGTTTAGGAAATCAAGGTATGATGTAAAAAACATTCTAGACAATAAGGAACTCAAGTATTCTTCAAAGTAGGCAATCAGTCAAGCATTGGTTTGGCAATTGCTAATTGTCCTAGTTCTTAATCTTTTGATGCTTAGGTTTCTTACTTTGTGAAATATTTTTCATGTCATTATTTTTGTTTTAGGTGAAAACAAGGAACCAACAGCTGCTTAGGAGAGCTACTTTGTAGATGTCGGCAAGCAATCAAGCGGTCATGTTCTCCTTAGTTAAGTTTCTTGCTCCTCTCCATTCCTTTGCTTCTCTGTACTTGCTTAAGTCGCTGGGGTACTTTTCTTTTTCTTTTTTTTCATTTTTCCTCCTCATTTCAGCTTAAATGAGTAGATGGTGTGCTTGGTGGTGGGTAAATATTTCTTCGTTGTGTTCAATCAATCTAGTTCTTTCGTTTTCAGTAAGCTGCTTGCTTGTGGAATCCTTTTTGTTAACTCTTATGTTGAGATAAGTGAATTAAGGGAATAACCAGAAAGTCACCATGCTACTTGTGATTTTAGTATTGATGACTTATTTGGCATTGTTTTGTCTTAAAACTTGGAAGCACAAATGCACTTTTTCTAGATGTTTCATACAATGATTCTTGGATACAGCTTGCTGGTTCCATTAAGGAACGTCGGGTATGTAGTCAAAAACATTCTAGACACAAGGAACTCAAACATTAGTGTGGCAATTTGTTAAGCTGTCTGAATTTCTTAAATATTCTGTTGCTTAACTTTTCTTACTTTGCTTCACTTCCGATGCTTTTCATGTCTCGAGATTTGTTTTGATATCAAAACAAGGTACCAAGAGCTGATTGGAGGGTTACCTTTCTAGATGTAGGTAAGCGATCAAGCAGTCATTCTTTCACCCCTCCTTAACTTGCTTAACTAGCTAGGGTAACCTTTCTTTTCTTTTTTTTTCTTTTCCATTTTTCCATTCTTCCTCCTCATTGTCACTTAATAGAATAGATTATGTGCTTGTGAGTGGGTCAATATTTCTTCAGTGTGTTCAATATGATGTATTTATTCCCTTGTTTGTTCTGTCTTAATACTTGAAGGGCAAGATGCAGTTTCTGGAGGTTTGAGATAATGATTCTTGAATTACGGCCTGTTACTTCCATAACAAACTCAAGGTATGCAACATTCTAGCCAATAAGGAACTCTTGCATTATGGCCTGTTACTTACATAACAAACTCAAGGTATGTAGTCAAAAACATTCTAGCCAATAAGGAACTCAAGCTTTTGGCATTTATGTTAACAGGTGGACGAATGCTATATGAAATTATGGATCGCATTGCTGCAGCTTGGTAAATTTATGTATCTGCGCTGGCTGAAACCCTTTTTGCATAAGTGAGATGTACTCAATGTTGTATCCTCCCTTGGTGTCTGGTATATTATCACCTATTTCTATGTTTCTTGTGTATGTTTCATACCTAACAAATATTCCTGTTCATGAAGAGATGAGACTAGATTTATGTTGCCTCGTGACAAATAAGTGGTATGCCCAACACAAATGGAGGTTTGCAAGTCTATAAGAAGGCTTCAAAATTTGTTGATAGTACAAGCCTTCATGTGAGCATGTGTATAAGGATATGTTAATTCATTTTATCTACATGCATGCATCAACTCGTTCATAAATATAAATATGCATGAGCAATACAACACACTATACATGGACTCCCACATATACATAAAAGTAACGTTGAGAATTCTATTTTTGGCGTACTGCAGTATGTCCGTTCGCTAATAAATATAGTTAAATCAAAATGTCGACCTAACAGAAAACCTGCAGTTGTTAGTGTTGGGGTTGCAAGTGTATGTTCCTTTTATGAATTCCTTAACTTTTGAAATGCAAGGTTACTTTGTGCATTATTTTGAGGTTCCTGATCAAGAGCAGTCCTAAGTATTGGAAATGTAGAACACAAGAGGCATCAGGTTTGTCATACCTAAGAAAAGCAATGACTATAGTCATAGGAAATGAAGCAGAATCTTAATATTGTCCAAACAGGTATGAGATTATGTTTGTTTTGCTTTATTTTGATTTGAGAGTTCTAGTTTCAGTTGAAAAGAAGATCAGTAATTGTTTAGCCAAAAGTGTGCATCGTGCTTAAACCTGAGGGTGTAGAGTACATTTAAGCCGCATGATTTTTGGTATTAGGAAGAAACATTTTAGGAGTAAGAGGAATTTATGGGCGCCTAAGCACTTGAAGCTTCTGGAAAGCTTTTAGGCTGGTGAATTCTTCACATCCTATAGAGAAAGCATTGATTCAGCTGTTTGAGTTCATCTAGATAACCGTTTGCTCTTACTTAAGACGTCATCCAGTATATTTGGCTCACCTTATAAGATTTTTTTCAAAGAGGTCCATTATAAGCTTTCTGTTAATATGTATGAAGCACATTCTTTCACTTGGTTCCATTCTTGTGTGATTAGCTATTTAGTCTAATATAGATCTGATTTTAGATGAGTGGAAGCATACTATTTGATTTAGCATCCTGATTCCTATAATAGTTATTAGGTTTTAAGGAGATTAAAAAAAGAACTCTTCGGTGCTCCATTTTGTACATTGAAAAAGCATTGGAATCGGACAAACTGTAAAGAAACAAAGCAATTCAAAAAATATAGTATTCGGTGAACTGGTTTGTGCATGCAGATCAAGGTTAGAACCAATTATTAAATAATTGGCAGGTAAAAGTGTGGATCACTGTGCTCTAAAGAAGGTAATGTCCATGATCACAAAAATACAGGTCCATTGTTAGGATAGAAACTAATATTACGACAAAATCTAGTGAATTTGAATCTTGAAATCTGCTATCTAGAATATGGAGCTTGAAGCACATCGTTTCATGGAGTTGCTTCTACTCGTATAATTAGTCTTTGTAATTTAAGTACATATTCTTTTCAAAGTCAAATATATTCCGTACTTTACTCCGATTAATTTTGCTGTTTAACGATTTGTGTTATATGGTGGGGATTTTCTTTTGAGTTGACATTGTCGGTTTCTGTCACATTGCTTTCTACATTCTTTTGCTCATTGTGTCAGCATCTAACTCTTTCAACCAATGGTTCTAATCCTTTTTAGGTGCTAAGGTTTGTTGTTCTTATGAACGTTCTCAGATGCTCATGTAAGTTCTAGATGCTGTTTTTTTATGCCATTTATTCTTTTAATATGTCAACCTGTTTTATATTTGAAATCATATTTCAGTATTTTTGTTACCTTGTCGGTTGTCGATACAGGCGTATGCTTTCTTCAAATATTATGTTTTTTCCGGATACGTCCTTTTAATTTGAAACTCTTTAGAAATTTCAAGACTTATTCATTGTTTGCCACAAATTATGTTTGAGATGTGTGGATTATAGCGTAACCAACCATTGCAAAAATTTTATGCGACATTAGAATGATACTATCTTTATATGTGGTATTTTCGGAAGTTAATGGAAATGTGATAATGGATTTTGTGCCAAATAACTGCAGTTAGTGTCACCGGGATAAATGATCGTCGTTATATATGTCTATAAAGTTTGATAGAATTGTTGATCTATGTGTTTAATCTATAATCTAAGCGGCTTGTAAGATGCTCGTTTGGCTGTTAGCTAGTCAGATTTTATGGCATATTGGTAGAAATTCAAACCAAAAGAATCTTGTATGAAACATGACCTGATATTGTGGCTGTACTTAAAGTGGTCTAAATCTTGTAACCTTGAGGTAGTGCTGAAAACAAACTCCTAAGGTAAAACTTGTTCTTCATATTTGACCTTTTGCTTGTAGTTTCCTTTTGTACCTCTAGAATCCCATCTTTCAAAATTTTCTTCTCAAATTTCTGCTGATTAACAGCCTGGAAAGTGCATCGGCGTGTGTGGTATGTCTGCTTATTGTGACAGTCTCTTCTACAAGATGCTGTGGGAAGATAGAAGAGCCAAGTAAGGAAGCCAAAATTCATGATTTAAGAAAAGGATTGTCATCGACAAACCTACTCAAGTCCAAAGTTTGGCATATATGTGAATTAATAGAACAAATAGGAAGTTACCCGGCTGCTTCTTATTATTTTCTGTTAAGGACTTATCATCATTTTGCCATATTACTTGAAGGGAAAGATGCTATTCCTAGTGGTTTGAAATACTAATACTTGAATTGCAGCTTGCTGCATTATTGAGAAACTCAAGGCATAGAGTGGAAAATTTTCTAGACAGTAAGGTGATGAGTATTGAGTTAACACTTCTGCATTTATGTTAAAAGGTGGAAGAATGCTACATGAAAATATGAACTATTGTTGGAGTCGGTCAAATTTATCTGTTTGTGCCTGATCAAACGCTTTGCATAAGTGAGATGTGTCGTATGTTGTGCCGTTCCTTGGTGTCTTTTTCATATAAGTCTCTTTATTTGATTCCGGCTTAGTTGGTTTTATTTGCACCTAGTGCATATTCCTGTTGATTGAATTATGAGATTTTAGTTATGCTGCTTTGTGGCAAATAGTGGTAAGCCCAACGTAAATTGAGGTTTGCATGGGAGCTTATGACCAAAAGAAAGCTTAAAATTTATGGTGGGGATATGAGCACCGTCCCCCTTTGGGGCACCATCCATCGCATTTGTTAGAAATTGTGGATAGTCCTTACACTTACCTAGTACATGTATTCATGTGAACATGTGTATATGTATATGTTAATTATTGTTGTTTACATGCATGCATCATCACACTCATAAATATACATACGCAATGGCACCTACACCTAGGTAGATTCCACACATAAATGTAATACTGAGAATTTTGTCGATTACTTAAAGTCAACTTATGAGGTTACACTGTAGTTTTATAGAATCAATAACAACTCAGGTTAAGATTTAAAGTCGATTCTTTCTCGCTTTCAGCTTCTTCTTTTATTGGATTGGTTATATTAAATGGCATATTTTAAGTGATATGGACAACATAACTTGCAATACAGATGAGCTTTGGCCAATTAAAAGCATCTAAGACTGTAGAATCTACTAAGACATATCTACTGCATGTCATATGATATGTGCATACTGATAGGTGGATTCTTCTTTGCATACGCACATGGTACTTACCTACGTGCATAAATATGTGTATGTGTATGTATTCATCATACATATAAAACGTACTTAGGTAATTTGGAATGATTCAAGTGGCTGGTAGACAAGGCACAAGATCGTTTATACTCAAGATGGTAGTAACCATGATTACAGATGCACCAGTTTTTTGGTCATATTACTTTTAACATTCTTTCATTCATTCCATGACCACATTGCCTCAAGCTTGTAGCTTTGTAGTTGTTAGTATTTCCTGATAGTTGCTTTGTTTCGGAACTTGTTTGAAAACCATGCCACTTTGTGCATTATCTTGTTGTTGCAGATCAAGACCGACCCCCTAACGATTGGAATGTCAACTGAGTAGGAGTTTACATACTCAAGAAAAGTAATGACCATGATCACGGAAAATGAGGGCAAATCTTTAGACACAGTCAAACAGCTAGAATTTTTTCTTTTTCTTGTTATATTTTTATTATTAGAGTGTTATTTTTAGTTGACAAGACTATTGGGAGAGGATAATGAATGTGTATTTAGCTTTTAACTGAGGACAACAATTCTCCCAACCAAATTCAAGTCCCATGCATCTTGATGTTAGGGAACATATTTGACGTCAAAGAAACTTAGGTGCAGCTAAGACTCTGAAGTTTCTAAAAAGTTTATCTAGAAAATGAGCAAATGAGCTGTTCTGATCCTATCAAGAATGGAATAGTATTACTTCTGCTGCTTGAGTTTATCTAGAAAATCATTTGCTCTTACTTAAGAATTTATCAACTATTTTGGTTCATTTATAAGATTTTGTCAGAAAGATCGATCAGCCAGATTCTTCTGGCTAATGTATATATTGACTTTGTCAGATACATTGATTAACCATCTTAGTTACCAGATTCTTCTTCTTACATAATTAGCCATTTAGTCTTATTTATATATACATTGATTCGGAAGCACGAGGCACAAAGTTGATTTGGTAACCTGATTGATATAGTAGTTGCTAGGCTTTATGGAGATAAAAAAAAGTCATCACTGCTCCATTATTTACATTAAAAGCATTTTGAGTTGGATAAACTGCACAGAAATAATGTAGTCGAAATATATTGTATTCTATGTATAAACTGTTATGTGCATGCAGGTTAAAGCTAGAACCACTTATAGGTTGCTGGAATGTAATGCAATTGATTTCCTATGTACTTAAGAAGGTGATGACCATGATCACAGCCCACTATCAAGCAAGGTCAAAACTGGTACCAATCTTTGGTTTGCATTTCTTTTCAGTTTCCCTTTAAGATAATGTGTAGGGCCTAAAATAATAATTAAGACAGGATTTGAGGGTTTGAGAACACGAAGGACCCATATCCTTGTCCGTGTTTTCAGTAGCATACTATTGCGACGACCTGCAGCCCTGATTGTTTTCCTTAATACCTAAATTATTTCAGCTATACAACACAATAAAGTAAGCTATGATGTAGTTTGAGTGATATATGAAGAGGCTTCTAAGTTGATACAATGTTGTGCATGTCTTGAGAATGTGAAGATTGAGTTTTTTAACTTTGTTTCTACAATTTGTGCTTGTACTTTTTATGTGCTCAAGTACACTCTCGTATTGTGAATCAATATTTCTTCAATGTGTTCAATCAAATAAGTATTTTGTTTCCTTCTCAGTTAAGTTGCTTGCTTGTGGATATCGTTTCATTAACTCTTATATTGAAATAGGTGAACTAAGAGAACAAAATCGGAAGTCATCCTGCTGCTTATTACTTGACATTGTTTTGTCTTATTACTTGAAGACAAGATGCACTTTTTGGAAATTTGTGACAATGACACTTGGGTTTCAGCTTGCTGCTTCGATTACGGAATTCAAGGGGCGTAGTGACAAAACATTCTAGACAATAAGGAATACTAGCTTTCTTCAGGGTTGGCAATCAGTCAAGCATTAGTTTGGCAATTTGTTAAGTTGTCTGAGTCTGTTAAATCTTTGTTTGAAGTCAAAAGAAGGATTCAAGAGCTGCCTAGAGGGCTAACTTTCTAGATGTAGGCAAACGGCCAAGTAGTCATGTTCTCCTTAGTTAAATTTCTTACTCCTGTAAATTCTTTCACTTCTACTTAGCTCTCTTAATTCAAAGGGTACCATTTTCTTTCGTTCAAGTCTTCCTTTTCATTTCAGCTTAAAAGAATAGATGTTGTGCTCGCAGTTGGTCAATATGTCTTCAATGTGTTCAATCAATCAAGTATTAGTTCCTTGTCAGTTAAGTTGCTTGCTAGTGGAAACCTTTTTGTTAACTCTTCTGTTGAAGGAGGTGGCTAAGAGAAGTGCTTCTTATTTTAGTATTGTGGAGTTTACTTGGCATTGTTTGTCTTAATACTTGAAAGGCAATTTTCACTTCTAGAGGTTGAAAGAATGACACTAGGATTTTTATGGTTGCCGCTTCCATTAAAGAATTCAAGGTATGTAGTCAAAAACATTCTAGACAATAAGGAGCTAAAGGTCTTTCGAGGAAAGCAATCTGTCAAGCATTGTTGTCAGAGTCTTCTAAATCTTTTATTGCTTAAATTTCTTCCTTTGCATTACTTGCAATTGTTTATTATGTGTTCATCTTCGTTTGAGTTTAAAAGAAGGAACTAGGAGCTGTTTGGAGGGCTAGATTCTTGATATAGGTAAGCATTAAGCAATCATGTTCTCCTGTCCCCTTGCGATTGTTTATTATGTGTTCATCTTCGTTTGAGTTCAAAAGAAGGAACCAAGAGCTATTTGGAGGGCTAGCTTTCTTGATATAGGCAAGCATTAAGCAGTCACGTTCTCCTGTCTCCTTAGTTAAATTTCTTGCTTAATAAACTGGGATACCCATTTTATTTTTTCCATTCTTCCTCATTTCAGCTAAAAGAATATAGTTGGTGTTTTTCCTGATGGGTCAATATTTCTATGTTCAATCAACCAAGTATGTGTCCTTCTCCATTAAGTTGCTTGCTTGTGGAAACCTCTTTGTTGAATCTTATATTGAAATATGTGAATTAAGGTAAAAACATAAAGTCATCTTGTTGCTCATTATTTTTTTATTACAGACTTATTTGACATTGTTTTTTCTTAATACTTGAAGGGTAAAATGCACTTTCTAGAGGTTTGAAACAAGGATACGTGGATTATGCTTCTATTATGGAATCCAAGTTATGTGGTTAAAAACATTCTAGACAATAAGAACTTGAGCTTTCTTTGTGGTAGGCAATAGTCAAGCATTAGTTTGGCAATTTTGTTAAGTTGTCCGAGTCTCTTAAAGCATGTATTGCTTAACTTTCTTACTTTGCTTCAGTTACGATAGTTTCTCATGTATTCGTCTTCATTTGAGGTCGAGAATAGATATCAGGAGTTGGCTAGTGGGCTAACTTTATAGATGTAAGCCAGTGATGAAGCAGTCATGTTCGCCTTAGTTAAGTTTGTGCTCCTCTAAATTCTTTCCCTTCTCCGTAACTTGCTTAAGTCGCTGGGGTTCCTTTTATTTTATTTTTTTTTATTCCATTGTTCCTCCTCATTTCAGTTAAAAGAGTAGATGGCATGCTCGCTCATGAGTCAATATTTCTTCTGTGTGTTCAATAAATCAAGTGTTGTTTCCCTCTCAGTTAAATTACTTGCTTGTGGTAACCTTTTTGTTAACTCTTATTTTGAAAGAGGTGAGTTCAGGGAAGTGTTTGTTATTTTTATTATTATAGATTTACCTGGCATTGTTCTGTCTTTAAACTTAAGGGCAATATGCACCTTCTGGGGTTTTGAAACAATTATTGGATTACAGCTTTCTGCTTCCATTAAAGAACTTAGGTATGGTGTCAAAAACATTCTAGACAATAAGTAATCTAAACTTTCTTTGGGGTAGGTAATCAATTAAGAATTAGTTTGACAATTTGTTAAGTTGTGTGAGTCTCTTAGTTCTTTGTTGCTTAATTTTCTTAGTTTGCTTCACTTGCAATTGTTTATCATGGCTTCATCTTTGTTTGAGGTCAAAAGAAGGATTCAAGAGCTAGTTGGAGGGCAAACTTTTAGATGTAGACAAGCGATCAAGAAGTCATGTTCGTCTTTGTTAAGTTTCTTCCTCCTCCAAATTCTTTCGCTTCTCCTTAAACTTGCTTAATTCGCTGGGAATCTTTTTCTGTTTTTCCTTAATTCCATTCTTCCTCCTCATTTCAGCTCAAAGAATAGATGGTGTGCTCGCGGGTGGGTCAATATTTCTTCAATGTGTTCACAATCAAGTATATGTTCTTTTTCAGTTAAGTTGCTTGCTTGGGGAAACCCTTTTGTTATATATTATATTGAAAAAGGTGAGTTAGGGGAAGTGCTTGTTATTTTACTACTGCAGACTTACTTGACATTGTTTTGTCTTAATACTTGAAGGACAAGATGCACTTTGTGGAGGTTTAGAACAATGGCACCGAAATTAGAGCTTGCTGCTTCCATTAAGGAACTTAAGCTTTCTTCCGGGTAGGCGACCAGTCAAGCATTAGTTTGGTAGTTTGGTAAGTTGTCCGAATCTCTTAAATCGAGGGTATAAATCTCCAAAGAAGGTCGATATGAGTAGAATTGGGATAGTTGCATTAATTGTGATAAGCTTAAAAGTTCTTGAAATGCAGAGAGCCTAAAAAAAACTCTACTAGGCTATAGTTCGTTCCTATTATTCTCATGATTGTTACTAATTGTTGTTTAATTTTGTAGGCAAGGAAAAACTCAAAATATACAGAAGAACACCATGTCCTTTTTTCAGGTGAGAACAAGAATTTTCTGTCTACTTCCTTCAAAAGTTGACATAAAGCAAATAAATAAGGATACAGTGTCTCAGTTTCCGTAGTGATTATAGATGATATTACAATTATCAAAACTTGTAGAAATATACTCTGGATAAACAAAGACGACATTTTAATCTTGCACTCATACTTTCGAAAGACTAGACATAACTGAAGCATTTCTTTTTTCTGAAGTATTAGCTCTCACTTTTATGAACCCACAGTTATTTCTAAGACCTGTACCCAAAACATACACCTACGGTATGCCTGCTTCGTATAGTTGAAGGAGCACATAAAGATCTAACAATTAGGTTTTATAGTGCTTACATCTGCAGTATAAAATATAAGCAACGCAGTTTAAAATCTGACATTGGATGTGTTCACGTGTTACTCAGTTTGGTGTTCTTGAACTATATTAGTGTTTAGTTCCACTGTATTAATTCAATGTAATTCAGGTCCTTCCTCTACTGTCAAGATTATAAAGGTTTCAAGATTATATATCTTTCCTCTGTAGAGAACGAGTAGGATGTCTGTAGTGTGGCACTAGTAATATTATCTAATAATTTTTCTTCTTTGAATGCATGTTGTATAAGTTGCAAAGTAATAGGTCGGAGCTGGTTAGAGTTGATGATTTGTGTGAATTGTAATACGTATATAATTTCTCGACATGGCAAGGCTCTAACTCTAGTATGATTTAGTTTTTACCAATTATTCTTGTGATTATTATTTCCTATGTTTCTTTTCTTTGTAGATCTGGGAGAACTAAAAATATGTGGAGGAAATGCTAGTTCCTTTTTCAGGTGAGAACCAGAACTTCTCTTTATCTATTTTTCGTAAGTTCATTTTAAGCAAGAAATAGACAGGGAGCAAACAAAGGTAACACTTAAATTTGAGCTATGATTTAATCTAATCAACCCTTCGAAACACTATAAGTTCTCTCTGGTCATGTGTTTTCAATTTTAATTTGTCAGACAGAGAGCAACCTCCCAGACATCAAGGAACGGTTTTTGGAGTTTTATTCAAAAATACATTCAAACCATTGCAAAACCTGCCTGTTCCACTTTTGCTTAAGTGAAAAAAAGGCTTCACTGGGCCTACAAACATGTGATACGAACTGTTGCATTAAATATCGTATTCTTATCTGAAGATGTTTTGCTTGTGTACCGATTTTCCTTGGCTTCCCACTTGCTTCATGAAGTGATGTTCAAAGTTGTCAGATGATTATGTTTAAAGATAGGGTAGTTCTCTTTGGTGTTTATGTGTGTTGTTTTATGACTCAGGAAATATTTTAGTCACCTGATTTCTTTTGTTGACTTTTTTATGTGTGAATTAGAACTTCTCTTTGTTTCTTATAATAATCGACTTAAAACAACTTTCTAGAATCAATAAGCAGTTGTGAAGTTTTTCTAATGGTTGTTCCTAACATTACAACTATCAATGTTTGTAGAGACAGAATGTGAAGGAGAGTGAAAATCAAAATTTTAAAATTGTGCTTATCCAATCCATAGCCTTGCAGCAGCTAAAGCTTTTCAAACTATGTGCTCTCACTTTCACAGAGCTTCCGGTTACTGCAAAATCCTGTACCTCTGACGTAGACCTGCGGTGTGTCTGCTTCTGCTTCATAAGGAGCACGAAAAAATGTTAGAAACAAAGGAATTAAGAAGTATATGGAATAGCGTAAATATATGCATTACAAAATGCAAACAACACAGTTTGAAATCTGACCGTGCATTAATTTTTGTTTTAAAACTTATAGTACATGGTGCTGTATTTGGTACTTTTTGGAGTGGGCTAAACGAGATCCAACAGAAGTGTAAAGAAGGATAAGTAAGGGTAGTATGGAAAAAAGAAGATACCTAAATTCCCTAAAGCAAAAGTCTTTCTGATTAATTATTACATAACAGTAGACTATTTGCTAAAGGTTTAGTAGTAATTCATGGACAATCTGAACGAAATGGTATATTAAGCAAATTATGGCTAAACTTCAAAGAAAAATGTCGGTACATTTATCTGTGCACTTTGCTATTTTTGTCCGCTCTTTGGTATATACAGCAGCTCGATAGTATACTTTTGTTGAATAGAGCTTAATTTCTGTACTTTTTTTGAAATCTATTTCTGTGTAGTACCTGGTTGCTATCAACACTTCTCTCTAATTAATACTCAGGATCAACAGACTTTTTGACTTATTCCTTCAAAATTAACATTTTAATGCCAGTGAGGTTTTCTCAAAATCTACATATGTAGTTGGTAAGAGCACTGCAGAAATCCATTCCCCTTGCCAATAATGGTTTTGTCGTCATTTGTTAAATTGCATTTATCTCCGTATCGGCAGGTCTAGGTCCATATTGATGTATCTATGCTGCATGTAATGGCGTTCGTATTAACACGCTGAATAGTCTTTTACGAAAGTAGTTTCATGATACTAGCTTGTTGGTGTTGCTCGATGTTAATGTATTCTGAGGATATTAGTTTTGGTGTTAGAAAATATTGATATTAAGCATGGTCTTGTGTATTTATAAGTAAAACTTATGGTATGCTCAGTATGAAGGTCCTGTTAGGCTGAAAGCTAGTCTTCCATATGGTTAAACACGGTTGAAGAAGCATTACCTCTTTCATCGATAAGCCGTCAGAGCGATTATCGCATCATCTTCAATATTTGTGTCTTCGTCATCTGCACCCTCTCCAAACAACGAGGGATGAAATAAATATCGATGTTGTGATTGTTGTACAACAACCCAATCATTACCTTCATTTGTATCAGGAACATAAATAACGCTAATGATCCGCTACAATCATTACCCAATCATCCTCCGCACTAATGATCGCTACAATCCAAATCCATTCACAATCAATCAATGGATAAGAGGAAAATAAATTCTAAAATTAGCCGCAATGTTCGACTCCCTCGAGGTTCCTACCAATCGTTCATGACGATAAATCAAATAATCACGTGACCCTGTTACAATAACAAAATCTCAACATCAAAGAACTCCTAAAAATTCCAAAATATATGTGAAAGATCTCTCAAGAACTGACTAATAAAATCATCTCGAGTAAATAAAGGTTTGTTGACGAAAAACATCGAGCCTTCGCACTTCTTCATATTATCAAATCTGATAGGACCTTACGCATCCGAGAGGTGCCCTAAAGTGTTCCAATACATCAAAGACTTAGTCTGCTCCAAATCATCTAGCAAAGATTGAATTCAATTTGAAAATTGTACGAACACTGCTCCATATATTGTCACCTTGTTAGGATGTTTTTGAAACATCTACATGCCCCTTGTTGAAACTAATAATGAAGGCAAGGGTCTAGATATGGATCGAAAACATAGGACTCCAAGAAGAATTTAACTCTCGGTAGATGGTTCAGATCCTTCAACGAGGTAAACTTGATCACTATGTTCGGGATCATAACCGAAGGCCCACAAAAGAAAGATAAGCTGTTGAAGGCTCCCACATTCAACATCCCCAAAAAAAAAATCCTTCGCAGTTGCCATGGACTTATAAATTACTAGACAGTAAACATCTAACTCTAAATTATGTTGCAACGTGGTTGATTAGCTTCGAAGGCGATAGTTAATATCGCCCGACCATTTATGCGTAGATTAGAGGACATGTTATCGAAAGGCGATGGGTATCACACGGTCCACCACTAGTCTTAGCTTTTAATCCTCCACGAGAAGAATCAAACAATTCTTACTGTTTGTCACCTAAAACCAAAATATCATTCCTTAAATGAGAAAGACAAAGCACTAATTAGAAATCCTTTCTATAAGGTTTGCAGTCGAACAATGTTTAATAAGCAAGTACATCAATCACCAGCAAAAATCTGACACCTAATTCCTTAAACACTATCAAAAGAAACACTTTCAAGCTATAGGCCATAACACTTAATCCATCGTGAAACCGTTTGGATACAAGAAAATATCCAAGCAAGAGTGAGAAAACTAATCGAAAATATAACCTCATTAGCAAGCAAATCACGTTGCTAACACGTTATCCAAGGACTTAGATAAAAGAGTATCTATTGATTTTATTTATTTTTTTATTTTTTATTTTTGCTCTTAGTTCTAAATCAATTCTAATTGGATTCTCAATAACAGGCACTAAACTTTATAACAATGCATAAGTCCACGCATCAATCTACTTAAGGATGGATGAGAGTCTTTGAAAACAATACAAGTAAAAGCATACTAGGATGAACTCTCCAAAATGCCTATTCTGCCATCAAGATGGATTTTTTACCACCTTCTTCTCAACACAAACGCAAGAGTAAGCGAAGCATACAAACATGTAAATCCTCATAGCAGCTCCTCTAGCCACTATCTGCAAATATAAATCCTTCCTAGAAGATCGTCTAGAAAATTATAAATGTCTGATTGGTTACCCGAATCTAAGAGGTGAATCTTCTCAAAAACTACTCTGCTACCTGCATCCCCTTGGAGCAACTTGAAAGGGCTTCCTCTGATTGAGAGACTCCAAAAGACAGCTTCCAGAGGACATCTGCACTAATGCTTTCTAATATATCGTCCAAACTATCAAAACAGACAGTTAGAGAAAAGGGAGAACATGTACTATTAATAGCAATCAGTAAGACAGTTAAACAGTCATGCGCATGTTAACTGCAAGTTGGAAGCATTTCAATCTAAAGAGAGACCAACTAAAACTTATCTTTGTGTAGCCTTTATCTTAGGAGAAGAAACATCACAAGCTCCAAGGTGAATACTCTAGAGCTTAGGAAACTATCCTTAAAGAAACAAAAGCAACACTACCTGATAAGAGGGTTAACAAATTGGTAAAATTAACTCAAGAACAAGGTAATATCAAGCTTCTAAAAGCATTCCATTAGTTTGACATCCTCTTTACATCCAATACCAGAATTTAATTGATTCCAAAAGAATAATATCCTAACCAGACAAAAATTTGACACATGAGACAAACTACATAAAGGAATAAGAAAATAAAAGAACACTAACTGAAACCAATACTACATCAAAATATATTGGCCGGTTATATTCAAACTATTGAGTGGAGGCTTCAAAAGATGGAACTAGAGAGACTTTCTGTTACGGTTTGAGAGTACTCAAACCGCACAAGCGTGCGATATACTAACGATGACAATGTAATTGCTAAAGAAAAGTAAAATTGGAAAATAAAAGATTTTTCTGCATACCCTATGAAGTGCCTGGCACTTCTTATTTATAGCTATAGAACTCCACTCCTAGAGTTCTAGACTGCTACAAGACTGCTTGGCAATTCTAATGCCACAAGAATTCCTACTGAGATACAACTGTCCTAATGCATAGACTCCTAATGGACTCAAACTCTTTATTCTCTGGATGCAGGCATCAGCACTTGGATGTAGTTCCTCACCCTTGGCAGCCAACACACTTATGTTGCTGAACCAACCTACGGTTGCTGCGTCGAGGTACCTCCACATCACTTAATTCTTCCAGCTGCAAGCTCGCCTCACACTCCCTTCCACTTTCCTCATATCTTCACAATAATAGCCAGCTGTCGTGAATATTTAGATATTAAATAGAAATCAAATGTCCAAATAGCGACATAAACTCTAAAATGTCACAAGAGTAACCAAGAGCAAGGTTCATCTTACTCGCAGATCAACTCCATGTAGGACCAAACTTGATACTTTACCCTCCAATGTACTTAAGTCAACTAAGGAACCTGCCTTAACAGTCAACTACAAAGTCCTAGTTATTAAGCATTACATCCACTATGTAAACAGAAAGAGCTTCCCCGAAATAGTCACTAGGCAACAGGTAAATAGATGAACGAGCAAAACGAACATCTAGATTACTGAAAGCTACCTCTAATTTCTTCTCACACGAAAGCAGTGGATACAGCTATACTAGAATAAATCCATAACAAACATTTAATGCTAAGTATGATGCCATCTTAAATTTGTCAATTTGCAAATACAATGTGAAGCTGAAAACACCAGTTCTGAAAGATGTAATAGATTAAACAATGCACAAGCAGGCTAATTTTCAGATTTATGGCATAAAAAAGAAGAGGAGTAAAAGCAGTATGAGTGCTTAATCTAACCTGGACTGATCAGAAGTAACTTTTAGCAACAAGGCCATCCATTAGGGAAATTTACTGCGTTAGCTTCTACAAGGTTAGTGGAACGCTTTGCCTGGTGCAACCGACTAGTCTAGGAATCAATCACACGCATGCATATTAAACTTAGTGGATAGATTTACAACAATAAACTTAGTTTTGTTCTGAAAAATTGAAATTTGTGAAAAAGCTTTCCCACAAAAAGAAAGGAGAGTTACTTTATTATTAACAAGTAAAGCCTTTCTTCATCACCAATGAGATCAATGCCCTACATAGCAATAGAACATTAGAAAATCCCAACCATTTTAGCCTCCACAATTTCTCCAAAAATAATTAGTAGGTGAGCTCCAAGAGTTGTTTTTTTCTGACATCCAACAAAGATAGTCAAAAGCAAAATCAAAAGAAAAATAAAGAAAATTCTTAAAAATATGCTCCATGTCATATACTCCAATGGAAACATGAGATCAAAGTTAGATGAATAATAAATATTACCTAGCTGTGGAAGCTGTTAGTCCGTTACCTACTGAACAGCATCACTCTGAGAAAAGCTGCAAACAAGACATTAAAACCAAGTCAAAGCAAAAAAAAACAAAAGGAACCGGAAGGTTTTTTATTCTTAGAAATTGATTATTGCAAGAATTAGTCTAACAGGGAATCTTCAGAAGACTAAGAGGTTGCGCTTTGTAAAGTGAAATAGCAATATAGCACAAAAGAAATTTAGATAGTTGCACTTTGGAGAAGGATTTTCAACTGTAAACAACTCAACTTTGACAACCTCATAAGAAATATAACAGTGAAAATAGGAACATAAATAATATTGTAAGATGAACAAGAACAAACAGATAGAAATACAATAAAAGCGAACAAGGTTTACAAAATTCAAAGTTAACTTTGATTGGCAAAAATTATAATTTGGAGAAAATGCTTATCTACAAAAAGAAAACAGACTTGTAAGACAATAGAATAAACAATCAGCAATAATTAGAGATGGTCAATAAGATAGCATAGGGAAATTTGAGTTCAGAAGTGACCTGTAATATCCTTCCCTAAACCTTAGACCTCGATATCTCCTCTAATTGCCAATATTATATACTACAATTGACCTGCCCTAATATGAAAGTGCTGACAGAAATCAAATGCCTAAAGAGATGTATTGGACATTTGCCTATGACGTTTCAATTTCCCTAAAAAAGTTTGCACAAAGATTGATTAGAATCACTACATAAACATTTGCAAGTGCTCTCCAGCCTTGCAATAGTTAACCAACAAGATTTTTGCTCCAGTAACTTTAATCATCGCCACACTAACATTACTGATCCTTGCTTAAATTTGACTTTATTGGATCTCGCTTAACTCACTCAGAATTAAGATTTAGTATTTCAAAAAACGCATATTCAACAGCACAAAATTAAGGTCCACTAAAAACACAGGACGAAGCTTTAAACTGCATGTTTGCATTTTATAATGAAATTTGTAGTGCAAATCACCAAATATTGTGAAGATAATCTATAAAGATTATACTAGAGAGTAAATTAGTAGATGACCTCACTGATGGCTTTCAGTGAGTTCTTCCCTTGCTTCAAGCCGACCTAAAGGACATCTAGATTATTGATCTGCTGCATCGTTTGTGTATGAATTAAGGTATGTGAATAAATCAAGACGGCAGTGAGAAACTAGAAAATCCAAAGGAAGTAGCTAATGAAAAATAAGGATACCACTTCTTAATCGACTGTCTGCATGGAAGAAAAGTTGACCCTCGAACCTATAGTAAATTGGTTATTTATCCTAAAACAAAAAAGGAAAAGGGAATTACTATGGAAGCAAAGTAATTTGAACATTGAAGGATATATAGATAGAAGCAGGCAACTTAACTAAGCAGCCAGATTGTTGCTTGTTGATTGCCTTCAATGAAGAAAACTTGACCATGCAATCAGTAGTGACAGCAGCTGCAAGGCTTTTTGTTACATCTACTCAGAAATGAAGTGCTATGAAATCAGATATGGAAATAGAGAACTGGAGCTCAACTCACGATGTGATATCCATTCAGAAATCAAATAAAATGGAATCAGATCTAGGAATAAAAACTAAATTAAAACCAAATAATCAGCAATGATCATCTGGAAAATGCAGATTAAATTACTGAATCTAGAAACTACTTTCCAAAGACACAGTTGGAGTTAACCTATGGCCTTTCTCCATAAGCATCACTCTACCAGCTTATTTGATGAAAGAGGTAATGCTTCTTCAACCGTGTTTAACCATTCTTTCAGCCTAACAGGACTTAGTACCGAGCATACCACTAGGAGTTGTGTTTGTAAGTAAGCAAATCTATGCTTAGTAACAATATTTTCTAACACCAAAAGAAATATCCTCAACATATATTAACACCATGCAACACCAACAAGCTGTATCTTGAAGCTACTTCCTAATATACTATTCAGAGTGATAATAGGAATGCCATTACATGCAGCATTGCTACATCGATATGGACCTAAACCTGCCAATAAATGAAGACATAAATGAAGACAAAACAATGATTCACAAGGGAAATCGATTTCTGGAGTGCTACTTACCAACTATATATGTAGATTTGAGAAAATCACCCTGGCATTCAAAAGCTAATTTTCAAGGAATACGTTCGGTGACCTAGAAATACAAAGGGAGACATGAAAAAATAGTTAAGGAAACTAAATACGTCCACATAAAAGAAGATATTAAGATAACGGTTCATACAACATGTTTTGTAGGAAAAGCCTACTTTATATTACTATAGTGGATATAACATAGTAAATTTAATGGTCTTGCCACAAATTCGAAGCTAGCAGGACGGTTTTGCAAAGGTCTGAGATATATTCTTGGAATAAACACACCAAAAGACCGAGAGATTGCTCTTCATCTGATGAGTTACAACAGGAACAGCAATGCAGCCTCGGACTTTGGTACGAGTCGGGTAATGTACAAAGGTCTGAGATATATAGCTAAGATATAGCTTAAACTAAAGATGACGCTAGTTATTAGATAAAACATTACTGAATCATCTGAAATTTCAAGTACTATCACTGTATTACTAAAAGAGTACCAACAAATCCTCCTCCTAGTCAATATTAGAGGCTTATAAAATAAGGTGAGTTCTTTGACAAGCATCCCCTATCCTACCCCAAGGATATGGTCTTCAAATTTTGTAGAGTTTGAGGAACATAGAATGCAAAAAGAGAACTAGCACAGGTTTCCAAGTAAAACAGCTTCTACGCAAAGCACTTCCAATGGAAGTGCCATTTTGAACCTGATAATAACAGCAAGAAAGAAAGATAGGAACAGAAGTAAAATAGTAGAGCCAACAAGAATAATGGCATTAGAACACAGATTTAGCTACCTCTATTTTTAGACACTACAATGTCAGAACAGTAGCCTATCTGTGTCAGCACCGTTGGAGTGATTCAAAGGGCTTCCACTTAATGAGATATTTTCTGGAAATGGCATTCTGAGGACACCTGCATTAATGCATCCTACAATATGAATTAATCAATCAAAGTGCAACCAGTAGTAACAGCATCTGCAAGACTTTATGTTACATCTACTCAAAAATGATTTGATATGGAATCAGTATGGAAATAGAAAACTTAATCAAAACCAAATATTAAGCAATGATCATTCCAAACAATGAACATTAAACGACCTAATCAAAAAGCTATTTCGAAGGACATGCTATTCCGCGGACCTTCAGTAGTTCTCCATGAGCATTGCTCTAACAGCATATTTGATGACTTTTTGGCACCGTAATCAATATTAGAGGCTAGATAAACATGGTATTTCTCCTTGTCAAAATAAAGTGAGCTCTTCAACAAGGAACCTATATCCTACCCAAGGATTTGATCTGCCTCAAAATTTGTAAAGTTTGAGGAACATAGAATGCAAGGACAGAACTTGCACAGGTTTCCAAGTAAAACAGCTTCTAGGCAAAGCACTTTCGATGGAAGTGCCATTTTGAACCTGATAATAACAGCAAGAAAGAAAGATAGGAACAGAAGTAAACTAGTAGCCACAACAAGAATAATGGCATTAGAACACAGATTTAGCTACGTCTATTTTTAGACACTACAATGTCAGAACAGTAGCCTATCTGTGTCAGCACCGTTGGAATGATTCAAAGGGCTTCCACTTATTGAGATATTTTCTGGAAATGGCATTCTGAGGACACCTGCATTAATGCATCCTACAATATGAATTAATCAATCAAACAAGCAAAATAGACAGTGGCAAAAAAGAAAGAACATATTTCAATCCAGCAGCCAAGTAAGATAATTAAAAAGTCATGGACATGGTAATTGCAAGTTGAAAGCTCCTACACTTTAACGGGAGGCAAAACATACCAGACCTTCAAAATTATATCCAGAATTCTCCTATTAACAATATCAGAAATTAAAAATCAATGAAATGCCTAAATAGCAGCACTAACTATCGAAAGCACAAACGAAACCCTCGCAAGGGACGCATGTTACTTTTAAATCAATCACATACATGAACAAATTTGAACGTCTTGGAAGACTCTGACGTACTTAAGTCAAATATGGAACCCGTCTTAAGTGCCAACTGCAAAGTTCTAGTTAGTAAGCACTAGATGTATTAATTAATAAGGAGCTACCAAATAGTCACTAACCCAGTGACACTAAGTTCTTGTCACACTTAACGTGGTGGATAGAGCTCTATTAGATTACACCATCATAAACTTTTAATTCTAACTGTAACTACCAGAAATGATGAATTATAAATTTCAGTGAAGGTGAAAAGTACCCAAATATGTTTCAGAAAAGAACCCCGTCGGTAACTCTTTACATGTTTGCAGATTGTAATACAAATTACCAAATATTCTGAACATGACTTGCTGGCGATTTTCCGTGAGTTCTAACCTTACCTTAAAACCAATGTAGACGACACCCTGATTATAGAATTGCTGCAACATTTGTGTAAGAGTTGGAGATACAAATGAGCTAGGCAGATCTAGAAGATTATCTAAACAAGACTATATCACAAAGTAGACGAGTAGATGACCTTGATGATGGTTTGGCATGGGTGTTTCCCTTGCTTTAAAAACGATCTAGACGACATCCTATTAGCGGGTTTACTAAAACAAATGTGCATGAATAGAAGTATTTGATGAAATTAAGACGATATTGATCCCAAAAAACCCAACAAAGAACTTGCTACTTAAATAAAGAGGGAATCCAGTTCTTGATCAGGTGCTTACGTTGAAGAGAAGTTACCCTTGGGGACCGGCACTGAATTGGTTCTTCTTTCTGAAACAAAATGAGAGAAAAGAAATTAGTTGCACAGAAAGAAAGCAAGGTACGCAGAGACAAAAGAATTTATATATAGAAAAGCAGGCAACTAACTAAACAGGCAGATGACTACCTGATTACCTGCAATGAGGATAACTCGACTGTCCAACCAACCAGCATTAACTATAACTGCAAGGCAGTATGTGTAATATCTATTCAGAAATCAAATGACATGAAATCAGTTCCGTAAAGAGAAAAATCATCAAAACCAAACAATCAGCAATGACCATTTGGAATAATGAAATAAACTGCGAAATCATGAAGCTAATTTAAAACGACACAAAATTCAGCTGGCTATTGGTATTTCTCCATACACATCGCTCAAACAGCATTTGCAATGAGTTTTTGCATCTACAAACAAGACGCACCTTGGACAGTAGCCAAATGGTAATGCCTCAGTCCTGACCAAATTGAAGACTAGCTTTCAATCAAATAAAAACTAAGGCCATGCTTGTTATTAGTACCCAACATACGACTATCAACTGTACACAGACAAATTGATCCATATTTCAATTTTGCATACACGTTTCACCAAAACCAATATCTTCAGAAAACATTAACATCAAATAACACACCAAGTTGGATCATGAAACTAGTTCCTGACATTTCAATCTGCATGGGAATATGTGCAATATCTCCACTAATAGAGACCTGAACCTGCCCGTTAAACATTTATGCAAAACACTGAACAAAGATAAGAAATGAATCAAACATGACCATCAAGAAACAATCTACCAGTACATCACCTCTTACTGTTTCCCGTTGGTAACTTCCTATTATAAATGGTTGACAATTGACAACAAATTTGTAAGGTTTTATATATGCTTCACAAAATAATCCTGTCACTAACTTTATATATGTTTGCGTATTGTAATACAAATCACCAAATATCTAAACATGAACTAAACAAATTACTGGAAATAAGATCAGCAGATGACTTGCTGGTGTTTTTTCGTGAGTTCGCTTACTTCAAACCAATGTTAGACGACACCAAGATTATCGAATTGCTGCAACATTTGTGTATGAGTTAGGAGATACAAATAAATAATAACAACAACGAACTAACAATAAAAAACAGCTTGCTGCTTATCTAAGGAGGATGACATTTCTTGATCAATTGTTTGCATTCAATAAACTTGACCATCCAACCTGCAGAACGTCAGCACTTTTGTCCTGAAACAAAGAGGGAGAAAGTAAAAAGAAACCAATATGCATGCAAAGTAAGCAAGTTAAGTAGCGGGAAAATGATTAACACATAGAAGTAGACAACTTACTAATTGCTTGATTGATTGCCAGCATTGAAGCAAACTCGATTGTCCAACCAGCACTAACTGGAGCTGCAGATCATTATGCAGGGTATAAATCAAATGAAATGGAATCAGATCTAGAAATAGAAAACTAAACTAAAGCCAAATTATAAGCAATGATCATCTAGAACAACGAAGATTAAATTACCGACTCTAGAAGCTACTTTCGAAGGACACAGAAGGAACCTACAGTTCTTCTCCATAAGCATCACTCTGACGGCTTATCGATGAAAGAGGTAATGCTTCTTCAACCGTGTTTAACCATATGGAAGACTAGCTTTCAGCCTAACAGGACCTTCATACTGAGCATACCATAAGTTTTACTTATAAATACACATGACCATGCTTAATATCAATATTTTCTAACACCAAAACTAATATCCTCAGAATACATTAACATCGAGCAACACCAACAAGCTAGTATCATGAAACTACTTTCGTAAAAGACTATTCAGAGTGTTAATACGAACGCCATTACATGCAGCGTAGATACATCAATATGGACCTAGACCTGCCGATACGGAGATAAATGCAATTTAACAAATGACGACAAAACCATTATTGGCAAGGGGAATGGATTTCTGCAGTGCTCTTACCAACTACATATGTAGATTTTGAGAAGACCTCACTGGCATTAAAAAGTTAATTTTGAAGGAATAAGTCAAAAAGTCTGTTGATCCTGAGTATTAATTAGAGAGAAGTGTTGATAGCAACCAGGTACTACACAGAAATAGATTTCAAAAAAAGTACAGAAATTAAGCTCTATTCAACAAAAGTATACTATTGAGCTGCTGTATATACCAAAGAGCGGACAAAAATAGCAAAGTGCACAGATAAATGTACAGACATTTTTCTTTGAAGTTTAGCCATAATTTGCTTAATATACCATTTCGTTCAGATTGTCCATGAATTACTACTAAACCTTTAGCAAATAGTCTACTGTTATGTAATAATTAATCAGAAAGACTTTTGCTTTAGGGAATTTAGGTATCTTCTTTTTTCCATACTACCCTTACTGATCCTTCTTTACACTTTTGTTGGATCTCGTTTAGCCCACTCCAAAAAGTACCAAATACAGCACCATGTACTATAAGTTTTAAAACAAAAAATAATGCACGGTCAGATTTCAAACTGTGTTGTTTGCATTTTGTAATGCATATATTTACGCTATTCCATATACTTCTTAATTCCTTTGTTTCTAACATTTTTTCGTGCTCCTTATGAAGCAGACACACCGCAGGTCTACGTCAGAGGTACAGGATTTTGCAGTAACCGGAAGCTCCGTGAAAGTGAGAGCACATAGTTTGAAAAGCTTTAGCTGCTGCAAGGCTATGGATTGGATAAGCACAATTTTTAAATTTTGATTTTCACTCTCCTTCACATTCTGTCTCTACAAACATTGATAGTTGTAATGTTAGGAACAACCATTAGAAAAACTTCACAACTGCTTATTGATTCTAGAAAGTTGTTTTAAGTCGATTATTATAAGAAACAAAGAGAAGTTCTAATTCACACATAAAAAAGTCAACAAAAGAAATCAGGTGACTAAAATATTTCCTGAGTCATAAAACAACACACATAAACACCAAAGAGAACTACCCTATCTTTAAACATAATCATCTGACAAGTGGGAAGCCAAGGAAAATCGGTACACAAGCAAAACATCTTCAGATAAGAATATGATATTTAATGCAACAGTTCGTATCACATGTTTGTAGGCCCAGCGAAGCCTTTTTTTCACTTAAGCAAAAGTGGAACAGGCAGGTTTTGCAATGGTTTGAATGTATTTTTGAATAAAAACTCCAAAAACCGTTCCTTGATGTCTGGGAGGTTGCTCTCTGTCTGCCAAATTAAAATTGAAAACACATGACCAGAGAGAACTTATAGTGTTTCGAAGGGTTGATTAGATTAAATCATAGCTCAAATTTAAGTGTTACCTTTGTTTGCTCCCTTTCTATTTCTTGCTTAAAATGAACTTATGAAAAACAGATAAAGAGAAGTTCTGGTTCTCACCTGAAAAAGGAACTAGCATTTCCTCCACATATTTTTAGTTCTCTCAGATCTACAAAAGAAAAGAAACATAGGAAATAATAATCACAAGAATAATTGGTAAAAACTAAATCATACTCGAGTTAGAGCCTTGCCATGTCGAGAAATTATATACCTATTACAATTCAAATCATCAACTCTAACCAGCTCCGACCTATTACTTTGCAACTTATACAACATGCATTCAAAGAAGAAAAATTATTAGATAATATTACTAGTGCCACACTACAGACATCCTACTCGTTCTCTACAGAGGAAAGATATATAATCTTGAAACCTTTATAATCTTGATAGTACAGGAAGGACCTGAATGTTTTAAGAGAAAAGGAAAGTACGTGTCAGGGAGTATCCTACATTGAATTAATAAAGTGGAACTAAACACTAATACAGTTCAAGAACACCAAACTGAGTAACACGTGAACACATCCAATGTCAGATTTTAAACTGCGTTGCTTATATTTTATACTGCAGATGTAAGCACTATCAAACCTAATTGTTAGATCTTTATGTGCTCCTTCAACTATACGAAGCAGGCACACCGTAGGTGTATGTTTTGGGTACAGGTCTTAGAAATAACTGGGTTCATAAAAGTGAGAGCTAATACTTCAGAAAAAAGAATGCTTCAGTTATGTCTAGTCTTTCGAAAGTATGAGTGCAAGATTACAATTTCGTCTTTGTTTATCCAGAGTATATTTCTACAAGTTTTGATAATTGTAATATCATCTATAATCACTACGGAAACTGAGACACTGTATCCTTATTTATTTGCTTTGTGTCAACTTTTGAAGGAAGTAGACAGAAAATTCTTGTTCTCACCTGAAAAAAGGACATGGTGTTCTTTTGTATATTTTGAGTTTTTCCTTGTCTACAAAATTAAACAACAATTAGTAACAATCACAAGAATAATAGGAACGAACTACAGCCTAGTAGAGTTTTTTTTAGGCTCTCTGCATTTCAAGAACTTTTAAGCTTATCACAATTAATGCAACTATCCCAATTCTACTCATATCGACCTTCTTTGGAGATTTATACCCTAGATTTGCAAGAAAGAAGAAACAATTATTAAATACAAAATCGGTAAGAAAGAACTTTTAGGGCATCCGTTTTCATGTTCTCCACCAAAAGAAGAAAAAAGCAAAAAAAATACATGAGCAAATCTAGAAACACATACGTCCATTATAGCAAAGAAAGGAACTAAGTGATTTAAAAGAAAAAGAAGGTGCAATCTTCAACAAAGTCGTCTAGCAAAATTGATGTCAGTTCGGTGACCTAGGACAAGAAAGGGAGACAAGAAAAAATAGGTAAGGAAACTAAATATGTCCATATACACTCCAATTCATACCACAACAGGAACAGCAATGCAGCCTCGAAATTCTGTACGAGTCGGGTAACGTACCAACTAGGTGTCTGGTGTGTCAATAGCTATAACCTAAAATATAGCTTAAACTAAAGATGACACCACTTATTAGATAAAACATTACTGCATCATCTGAAATTTCAAGTACTAGCACTGCTTTACTAAAAGAATACCAACAAATCCTCCTCCTAATCAATATTAGAGGCTAGATAAGCATGGTATTTCTCCTTATAAAACAAGGTGAGCTCTTCCACAAGCATCCCATATCGTACCCAAGGATTTGATCTTCCAAATTTGTCGAGTTTGAGGAACATAGAATGCAAGGAGAGAACTTGCACAGGTGTCCAAGTAAAACAGCTTCTAGGCAAAGCACTTCCAATGGAAGTGCCATTTTGAACCTGATAATAACAGCAAGAAAGAAAGATAGGAACAGAAGTAAACTAGTAGCGCCAACATGAATAATGGCATTAGAACACAGATTTGAGCTACCTCTATTTCTAAACACTGAAATATCTGAAACAGTAGACTATCTGTGTCAGCTCCATTCGAGTGATTCAAAGGGCTTGCTCTTATTGAGAGATTTCTAGAAATGGCATTCTGAGGATACCTGCACTAATGCGTCCTACAATATGAATCAATCAATCAACAAGCAAAATAGACAGTGGCAAAAAAGGAAGCACATGTATCACTCCAGCAGTCTAGTAACATAATTAAAAAGTCATGCACATGGTAATTGCAAGTTGAAAGTTCCTACACTTAAGCAGGAGGCAAAACATAACAATCTTCAGAATTATATCCAGAATTCTCCCGTTAACAATATTCAGAAAATAAAAAGAAATCAGATGCCTAAATAGCAGCACCAACTATAGAAAGCACAGATGAAAGCCTAGCAAGGGATCCATGTTACCTTCAAATCAACCACATGTACGGACAAATTTGATAGTCTTCAAAGACTCTGACGTACTTAAGTCAAATAGGGAGCCCGCCTTAAGATCCAACTGCAAAGTTCTAGTTAGTAAGCACTAGATGTATTAATTAATAAGGAGCTACCAAAATAGTCACTAGCCCAGTAAGTAAAGAGACTAAGTTCTTGTCACACTGAACGTTGTGGATAAAGCTCTATTAGAATACACCATCATAAACATTTCTAATTGCGACGCTACCAGAAATGATGAATTTCAAATTTTAGAAAGGTGAAGAGCACCCAAATATTCTTCTGAAAAAGATCCTGTCGGTAACTTTCCACAGGTTTGGGGATTGTAATACAGGTTACCAAATATTCTGAACATGATCTAAACAAGATTACCAGAAAGTAGACTAGCAGGCTTGCCGGCAATTTTCCGAGAGTTCTTCCCTTAATTAAAAACCAATGTAGACGAAACCTGATTATCGAATTGCTGCGACATTTGTGTATGAGTTAAGAGATACAAATGCAGCTAGCTAGCTCTAGAAGTTGATCTAAACAAGACTATATCACAAAATAGACCAGTAGATGTCCTTGCTGATGGTTTTTGCCTGGGTTTTTCCATTGCTTTAATACCGATGTAGACGACATCCTGTTAGCGAGTTGCTGCAACAAATGTGCATGAGTTTTAAAAGATGTTCAGAAATTAAGACGATATTAAGATCCAAGAAATCCCAACAACGAACTTGCTACTTAAAAATAGAGGGAAAGCAGTTCTTGATCAAGTGCTTACGTTGAATAGAAGTTGACCCTTTGGGGCCGGCATTTAACACAGGCTCTTTTTTCTAACAAAAAGAGAAAGGAAAATAGTACGCACAGAATGCAAGCAAGCTGTGCAGAGACCAAATGATTTATATACAGAAGCAGGCAACTAACTAAACAGGCAGACAACTACTTGATTACCTGTATTTAGGAGAACTCAGCACCAGCCAGCATTAACTACAACGCAAGGCAGCATGTGTAATATCTATTAAGAAATCAAATGACTTGGAATCAGTTACGCAAAGAAAAACTTCCAAACCAAATAATCAGTAATAACCATTTGGAAAATAAACTGCATAATCAATAAGCTAACTTAGAACGACACAAAAAATTCAGCTGACCTTCAGTATTTCTCATGCGCATCCCTCCAACAGCATTTGTAATTGGTTGGCAGCTAAAAACAAGACACTCCTTGGAGAGTAGCCAAATGGTAATGCCTCAGTCGTTTTTAAACAAATTAAAGAATAGCTTTCATTCAAATAAAAACTGAGGCCAGGCGTGATTTTAGTACCCAGCATACTATTATCATCTGTACAAAAACAAATTAACTCATACTTCAATTTTGCATAAACGTTTCAACAAAACCAATATCCTCAGAACACATTAACATCAAATAACACAACAAGACGATCATGAAACTACTTCCTGACATCTCAATCTGCAGCGAATACGTGCAATATCTCCACTAATAGAGACCTGAACTTGCCAATTAGACATTTATGCAAATTATTCAACAAAGATAAGAAATGAATAAACATGACCATCAAGAAACAATCTATCAGTACATCACCTCTTACTGTTTCCTGTTGGTAACTTCCTATTGTAAAGGGTTGATAATTGACAACAAATTTGTAAGGTACAAATATGCTTGCCATTTAGACATTTCCCGCAAATAATTGAACAAAGATAAGAAACGAATAAACATGACCATCAAGAAAAATCTATCAGTACATCACCTCTTACTGTTTCCTGTTGGTAACTTCCTATTGACAACAAATTTGTAAGGTATCAAATATTCTTCAGAAAATAATTTTGTAACTTTCTACATGTTTGCGTATTGTAATTACCTACCATTCTGAACACGATATAACAAGATTTCCAGAAAGTAGATCTGCAGATGACTTGTTGGTGATTTTCCGTGAGTTCTTCCCTTACGTCAAACCAATATAGGCGACACCCAGATTATTGAATTACTGCAACATTTGCGTATGAGTTAGGAGGTACAAATATATAAAACAACAATGAGAACATAACAACCCTAAAAACAACTTGCTGTTTATCTAAGGAGGATAACAATTAAAAATTGACCCTCCGAACTGCAGTACGTTGGCACTTTTATCCTGAAATAAAGAGGGAGAAAGCAAAAAGAAACCAGTATGCATGCCAGATAAGCAAATTAAGTAGTGAGAAAATGATTAATACATAGAAGTAGACAACTTACTAATTGCTTGATTGATTGCCAGCATTGAAGCAAACTCGATTTTCCAACCAGTACTAACTGGAGCTGGTAGTCACTATGTGATATCTACTCAGAATCAAATGAAATGGAATCAGATCTAGAAATAGAAAATCAAACTAAATCCATATAATCAGCAATGATCATTTAGAAAATTGAAGATTAAACTACTGAATCTAGAAGCTACTTTCGAAAGATACTGTAGTACGAATGCCATTACATGCAGCAAAGCTACATCAATATGGACCTAGACCTGCCGATAGGGATGAAAATGCAATTGAACAAATGAAGACAGAACCATGATTGGCAAGGGGAATGGATTTCTGCAGTAATACTTACCAACTACATGTCAACTTATGTTGATTTTGAGGAAACCACAATGGTTTTAAAACCTATCTTCAAGGAATAAGTCAAAAAGTCAGATGATCTTGAGCATCAACTAGGAAGTGTACGAGTCAAACGTGGCCATCAAAGAACTATCATAGTATCCGTACCTGAACTCTCATCACCAGTTTTCTGCTGGTAACTCCACTGGAAATGGCAAAAGATCGATAATTTTCCAAGACAGAAAAGTTGAGCTATCCAATTAATGAGTAAGAAGGAAAGCACCTAATGAGAAGAACTACAAACTCAATAAATAGGAAATGGACGTTAAGCCAAACTCCAAACAAATTGTGTGTAAGCAATCTATTAAGCATTAATTGCACACTTTGGTAAATATATTTTAACAACTTCATAGCAATCTTAGGTAAACAGGGAAACATCTGCTTGATTCTTCAGTGTCAGAATTCAACTAGCACTCCTTCTTTCTTTTCACTTAAATGCAGTAAGAAGAATCATTATGCAAGCAAACTAAACAAGTAAAAAAATGATTCAAAGCAGCATGCAACATAGCTAAGTAAGGAGACAACTGCTAGATCAATTGTCCGCGTTCAAAAAGTTTTGACACTCCAAACAAGCACTTTGGATAAAAAGAAGAGGGGGACAAATAAGAAGAATCAGTATGCAAGCAAACTCAACAACTTAAGTAGCATGAAAATGATTCAAAGAAGCATGATCGATTGTCCACTTTGTAACAAGTTAACACTCCAACAGGCACTGTGCTAGTTTCGATAACCTGAAACAAAAAGGAAGAAAGGTCAAACAATCATCTAAGCAAAACTGAGCAAGTTAAGCAGTAAGAAAAGGCAAATGAGTTAGTAATCTCTTTCTATCAAAAGAGAAGAGATAATTGGCAAAAACAATCTTAAACTATTCTAGGATCTAGAAAGGCTTAGCTGCACACAAATTCCTCGTATTGCTCAAAATTTTAACTAGTTAAAATCAACCTTTCTAGCAACAAAATAACCTCAACGACAAGTAGACAAACCACTTAACTCTTTGCAATTTTCAGCTTCATACACACCTTTTGTAGGAAATCCACCAAGCACAAGTCTTCGACTGCACGGAAATTTGAACCAGCTTATGCCCAAAAAACAAAAACACATAGTCAGATAACGATGCTCAAGAAAAGAAGAAAAAAGTCGAACAAGAACTAACTACGACAAAACCGTAAATCTCCACGTACATGTGACATTCAAAACTATAGGCACTGTCCCTGCAAAATTGAATTACGTAAATCCCAAGGTAAGCAAATTAATTATTGCAAGAAGTACTCCAAAAAGCAATCACAAAGACAAAATAAAAAAGTGCTCTTATCTGACAAGTTACAAGCGAAACAGTAGTACAACCAGAGAGAACTTACGGACGCCTCCAGGAAGCAGCTTTTGGGCAAAGAACTTTTGACACAAATGCCATGTCGACTCTATTAGTAAAAAATGAATGACAAGAAAAAAAGCAAAAGAGTACCTTCAGAAACAGCACACAATCCGTGCACGCTCCCATGAAGCAACTTGAAAAGGCTTTCTCCTATCGAGAGATCCAAGAAACAGCTTCCTGTAAACAACTGCGCTGATGCTTCGTTCACCATCTATCAATTAAGCAAATGAAACAAAAGACAGTGTCTGAAAAGGGAGAACGTGTGCTATTGCCGACGGTCAAGTAAGATAATTAACCATTCATGCACATATTAGCCGCAAGTCTAAAGCTCTTAACTTTATATGGAGGAACATTAAAACACATCTTATATAGCACTTCTCTGAGGACGGGGAACATCATATACATAGACCCGAGATGAGAACACGCAATTTAATGTTGTGTCTTCTTATACTCCAGGGGCTTCCAAGACTATATCCTAAAGAAACAAAGACGAGTTGACATGCTAAGTGAGCCAACAAATTGGTAAAAATAAATTCTATAACCCATGCGACATGACGCTATCTAACAGTAATCCAACAATTTCCAACTTCCACTGCAAATTGCAATATTAGGATTTATCCAATACCTAACAGAACATATCCTAAGCATCCAAAAGTCAGGAACGTCACACAATCTACTTAAAATGAGCAAAACAACAAAAGAATGCTAACTAGAACCAGTACGTACATCAAAATGTGTGGCTGGCGACCAGCAACTTCTTATAAATGGAGTGGAGGTTTCAAAAAATGAAACTGGAGAGACGCCCTCAATTCTTCACGATTATTTCTAGAATTCCTATGTCATAATATTTTGATATTAAGCAACAAACTAAATGTCCACCAGAACCATCTTACCTGCAAATCGATGAATTCCAGGAACATAATTGATTCTTCCCCAAGGTTAAGTCAACTAAGCAACCCACCTTAATAGCCAACTACAAAGTCCAAGTTATTGAGCATTAAAATTATTATCCAAAAGTGGTGAATACAGCTCCAATGGAACTGATCCATGATAAATAGACAATGCTAACTACAATACTACCAGAATTGATCAATTATAAATATCCAGTGAATTCAGCAAGAAAAAACAGGTTCTGCAATAGGGTAACAAATTAGGAAATGCACCAGAACATTCCCATTCATATTATCGGCATAAAGATAAGAAGCACAGCAAATGGAGTAAAAGCAGTACGAATGATCAATCTATTACCGGGAATGTTTAGATGCACTTCTAGCAAGAATGTCCAACAGAAGGTTTTCTGCAATAGTTTCTATTAGGGGGCGTTTGGGATTGTTTATGAAATGGAGCTTTTCTGAAATGGAGGGTATTCTTATCCTTTTTGAAAAACGAGCTCTATTTTTCTTACTTCTAAAAAAATAATAAAAATATGCAATAAAAAGATCTCATTACGTAGAATTTTTCTACACTTTTTAAAATTTTAAATAAATCTTCTAAATACTTATAAAATATGTATTTAAAAACGTAAAATGGCGTGACATGCCCTCCAACCTGTCTGGTAGCAGATTCTAGCCTTGAATAAGGTTTACAGTAATCAAACTTACTTTATTTTCGGCATAAAGTAAAATTGAAGAAATTACTTTCCACAAAGAGAAGAGAAACTTACTTTATTATCTTTTAAACATTCTTTACGCACCGATGTGATCCATTCCCTAAATGCGTCCAACATTAGGCAACCCGACCAACGTAAATAAACATAATCGAAAGAAAATAAAAAGAAATTGCTAGCAAGCTGCTACATTTAAAATGCTCAGCTAGCTACATGAGACAAACATCTTATGATTAACTATAAAGATTACCATGCTCTGGATCTTGCTGTTGCATAAGGATAACCATCCCCCTGAGAAAGCACGCAAATACATATTAATACCAATACGATCCTTCAAAAGGAACCTGAAGAATTTGGAAATGCTAACAATTATTTCTTAGGAGAATAAAACCAAAAGGGAACTATAAGTTATGTTACACGCACACATAACACACACATTACATATCTGCAAACAGCTTTTTTCTCTCTTCCAAGAACTCTCTGGGCCACTGTACCTGTTAGTCAGGGAGAAAGCCGTCACATCCCCATACACCTTTGCAGCTACAGCACCTACCACGTTATAGCTGCCATCGGAGGACTTTAACTTGCACTGCCATCTTTGAGGTTGGCATAGGCAAACCACATGCTGCTTGTTTAGTTTGCTAAGCCACAACCAATGAGAAAGAAACCATCCAAAGGTACCAGGGACAAGCTCAGCATATTAGCCTTCCAGTACACCACGTTAACCAAAAAAGCCAGAATCCTTCACCAAAAGCATCCTTGGATGCTTTCTCAGCCAAGTTGGAAAAGTTAATAGTTTGACAGAATGCTGCAGGTTTTGATTCGACCTGCTGAGCATCAAAAGACGAGTCGGATTGTCAGCAGCTCTAGGACTCCCATCTAATGCGACAGATGCTGCAATTGGCAAAGTGTTCTGCTCTGCCTGCCTTTCCGGCAATCTTCTGTTCCTCTGCTGGAAAAAACATTGCAGAGTCTCAGTGTTTCATCTCCAGCTGCGGATACCAGTTCACAGCTATCAGGACTCTGAAGATATTCCATGCGAACAGAAAACAAAAGGTCAAAAAACTGAATACCCAGACATAAATCAGAATAAAACCTGCCTAAGGATAACTTCGCATTACCTGTGCCATGAAGAGAACAAGGGATGTGTGCCGGTTAGCTCTGTTATGTTGCACATAGAGGGGTACTTCCACAAAGAGAGCTGGTTCTGTGTGAATCATGGGAACTCAGCAAGTCTCTCTCCTTCTTCTTCTTCCACAGTAAAGCACACACCTGCAAGCTGGCATCAATTGAGTTGAGGCAGGAACCTGTTTGTGTGTTCCAGAATTTTATGCAGCAGTCATTCTCACCACCACCAGAAGCTTCTGGTTGCTCTGGAAGAGGCACCACACGAGCGCCTTGACTGCAGCGGCATGATCCTCAAAGTCTGTGAGGCAAAGTGTTCTGATTGGCAGGGGCAGAAGAGCTTGAGGAAGACATTAAAAGGCCACAGATGAGCAGAAAGTTATCACTGCGACCCCTGGCTAGCTGTTTGCCAGAGCTGACCACTTGAGACCACAGACCTCCAGCTGATAACCATGGTCAGTATTAACAGCTTCCTGTAAACAACTGCGCTGATGCTTCCTTCACCATCTATCAATAAACCAAATGAAACAAAAGACAGTGTCTGAAAAGGGAGAACATGTGCTATTGCCGACGGTCAAGTAAGAAAATTAACATTCATGCACATATTAACCGCAAGTCTAAAGCTCTTAACTTTATATGGAGGAACATTAAAACACATCTTATGTAGCACTTCTCTAAGGAGGGGGAACATCATATACATAGACCCGAGATGAGTACACGCAATTTAATGTTGTGGCTTCTTATACTCCAGGGGCTTCCAAGACTATATCCTAAAGAAACAAAGACGAGTTGACATGCTAAGTGAGCCAACAAATTGGTAAAAATAAATTCTAGAACCCATGCGACATGACGCTATCTAACAGCAATCCAACAATTTCCAACTTCCACTGCAAATTCCAATATTAGGATTTATCCAATACCTAAAAGAACATATCCTAAGCATCCAAAAGTCAGGAACGTCACACAATCTACTTAAAATGAACAAAACAACAAAAGAATGCTAACTAGAACCAGTACGTACATCAAAATGTGTGGCTGGCGACCAGCAACTTCTTATAAATTGAGTGGAGGTTTCAAAAAATGAAACTGGAGAGACGCCCTCAATTCTTCACGATTATTTCTAGAATTCCTATGTTATAATATTTTGATATTAAGCAAACGAACTAAATGTCCACCAGAACACCATCTTACCTGCAAATCGATGAATTCCAGGAACATAATTGATTCTTCCCCAAGGTTAAGTCAACTAAGCAACCCACCTTAATAGCCAACTACAAAGTCCAAGTTATTGAGCATTAAAATCATTATCCAAAAGTGGTGAATACAGCTCCAATGGAACTGATCCATGATAAATAGACAATGCTAATTACAATACTATCAGAATTGATCAATTATAAATATCCAGTGAATTCAGCAAGAAAAAACAGGTTCTGCAATAGGGTAACAAATTAGGAAATGCACTAGAAGGTTCCCATTCATATTATTGGCATAAAGATAAGAAGCACAGGAAATGAAGTAAAAGCAGTAAGAATGATCAATCTATTACCTGGAATGTTTAGATGCACTTCTAGCAACAATGTCCAACAGAAGGTTTTCTGCAATAGTTTCTATTAGAATGCTGCAGGAACAAATTGTGTGGCGTGACATGCCCTCCAACCAATCTGGTAGCAGATAGAAGCCTTAAACAAGGTTTACAGTAATCAACTTACTTTCTTTTTGCATAAACTAAAAATTGGATAAACTCACTTTCCCACAAAGAGAAGAGAAACTTACTTTCTTATTTATAAAACATTTCTTTACGCCACCGATGTGAATAATTCCCTAAATGCATCCAACAATATGCAACTCGACCAACGCAAATAAACTTAATCAAAAGAAAATAAAAATAAAATTGTCAGTAAGTTGCTAGACGCATATGCTCAACTAGCTACATGAGACCAAGATCTGATGATTAACTATAAAGATTACAATTCTCTGGATCTTGCAGTTGCATAAGGAAAAGCATACCCTGGAGAAAGCCTAGAAAATAAACATAATCAAAAGAAAATAAAAAGAAAATTGTTAGTAAGTTGCTAGACTTATATGCTCAACTAGCTACATGTGACCAACATCAGACGATTAACTATAAAGATTACCATTCTCTGGATCTTGCAGTTGCATAAGGAAAAGATATTCATACCAATTAGATGCTCAAAAAGGGAACCTGATGTTTTTGCAAATGTTTAATTCTTAGGAGAATTACTCCAGCAGGGAACTATAATTACGCTATACGCACACGCACGCATGCACACCTCCACACATGCATGCACATCACACATACACACACACACACATTACATATCTGCAAACAGCTTTTTTCTCTTCCAAGAACCTCTGGGCCACTGTACCTGTTCGTCAGGGAGAAAGCCTTCACATCCCCATACACCTTTTTGCAGTTACAGCATCTACCACGTTATAGCTGCAATCGGAGGACTTGAACTTGCATTGCCATCTTTGAGGTTGGCATAGGCAAGCCACACGCTGCTTGTTTAGTTTGTTAAGCCACAACCAATGACAAAGAAACCAACCAAAGGTACCAGGGACAAGCTGAGGATATTAGCCTTCCAGTCCACCACATTAAACCAAAGAAAGCCAGAATCCTTCACCAAAACCATCCTTCGATGCTTGCTCAACCAAATCAGAGAAGCTACTACTTTGCCAGAACGCTGCAGGTTTTGATTCCACCAACTGAGCATCAAAGGACGAGCCCGAGTCTCAGCAGCTCTAGGACTCCCATCAAATGTGACAGATGCTGCAATTGGCAGAGGGTTCTGCTCTGTCTTCCTTTTAGACAAGCTTCTGTGGCTCCGGTTGGCCAAAAACATTCCAGATTCTCAGTGTTTCATCTCCAGCTATGCATACCACTCTAGAGCTATCAGGACTCCGAAGATATTCCATGTGAATAGAAAACAAATGGTCAAAAAACTGAATACCCAGACATAAATTCGAATAAAACCTGCTTAAGGATAACTTTACATTTCCTGTGCCATGAAGAGAACACAGGATCTACACAAATTACCAAATATTGTCATACAAATTAGCAAATATTCTGAACATGATCTAAACAAAATACCAGAAAGTAGATCAGCAGATGGCTTGCTGGCGATTCATAAATTCTTTCACTCAAAAGCAATGTAGACGACACCCCGATTATCGAATTGCTGAAACATTTGTGTATGAGTTAAGAGATACAAATGTAGCTAGCTAGCTTTAGAAGTTGATCTAAACAAGACTATATCACAAAATATACCAGTTAGATGTCCTTGCTGATGGTTTTGCGTGGGTCTTTCCATTACTTTAATACCGATGTAGATGATATCCTGTTAGTGAGTTTCTGCAACAATTGTGCATGAGTTTTAAAAGATGTGATGAAATTAAGACGATATTGAGATCCAAGAAATCCCAACAACGAACTTAATATTTAAATAAGAGGGAAACCCATTCATCAAGTGCTTACGTTGAAGGGAAGTTGACCTTCTGGAACCGACACTAGATTAGTTCTGTTTTTCTGAAACAGAAAGAGAAAAGAAATTAGTATGCACAGAAAGTAAGGGAGCTATGCAGCGACAAAAGAATTTATCTATACAAGCAGGCAACTAAGTAAAAAGGCAGATGACTACTTGATTACCTGCATTGAGCAGAACTAGATGGTCCAATCAACCAGTATTAACTACAGCTGCACACTCTCTACCTGCATCCCCCTGAAGCAACTTGAAAGGGCTTCCTCTGGTTGAGAGACTCCAAAAGACAGCTTCCGGAGGACATCTGCACTAATGCTTTGTAATATATCGTCCAAACTATCAAAACAGACAGTTAGAGAAAAGGGAGAACATGTACTATTAATAGCAATCAGTAAGACAATTTAAACAGTCATGCACATGTTAACTGCAAGTTGAAAGCATTTAAATCTAAAGAGAGACAAACTAAAACTTATCTTTGTGTAGCCTTTATCTTAGGAGAAGAAACATCACAAGCTCCAAGGTGAATACTCTAGAGCTTAGGAAACTATCCTTAAAGAAACAAAAGCAACACTACCTGATAAGAGGGTTAACAAATTGGTAAAATTAATTCAAGAACAAGGTAATATCAAGCTTCTAAAAGCATTCCATTAGTTTGACATCCTCTTTACATCCAATACCAGAATTTAACTGATTCCAAAAGAAGAATATCCTAACCAGACAAAAATTTGACACATGAGACAAACTACATAAAAGAATAAGAAAATAAAAGAACACTAACTGAAACCAATACTACATCAAAATATATTGGCCGGTTATATTCAAACTATGCAGTAGAGGCTCCAAAAGATGGAACTAGAGAGACTTTCCTCATATCTTCACAATAATAGCCAGCTGTCGTGAATATTCAGATATTAAATAGAAATCAAATGTCCAAATACCGACGTAAACTCTAAAATGTCACAAGAGTAACCAAGAGCAAGGTTCATCTTACCCAAAGATCAATTCCATGTAGGACCAAACTTGATACTTTACCCTCCAATGTACTTAAGTCAACTAAGGAACCTGCCTTAACAGTTAACTACAAAGTCCTAGTTATTAAGCATTACATCCACTATGTAAACAGAAAGAGCTTCCCGAAATAGTCACTAGGCAACAGGTAAATAGATGAATGAGCAAAACGAGCATCCAGATTACTGAAAGCTACCTCTAAGTTCTTCTCACACGAAAGCAGTGGATACAGCTATACTAGAATAAATCCATCACAAACATTCAACACTAAGTATGATACCATCTTAAATTGGTCAATTTGCAAATACACTGTGAAGCTGAAAACTCCAAGTTCTGAAAGATGTAATAAATTAAACAAGAACGCAGAGAAGAGGAGTAAAAGCAGTATGAGTGCTTAATCTAACCTGGACTGATCAGAAGTAACTTTTAGCAACAACGCCATCCATTAGGGAAAATTTCTGCGTTATCTTCTAAAACAAGGTTAGTGGAACGAATTGCCTGGTGCAACCGACTAGTCTAGGAAACAATACACACGCATGAATATTAAACTCAGTGGATAGATTTACAACAATAAACTTAGTTTTGTTCTGAAAAATTGAAATTTGTGAAAAATCTTTCCCACAAATAGAAAGCAGAGTTACTTTATTTTTTACAAATAAAGCCATCCTTGACATCACCATTGAGATCAATGCCCTACAGAGCAATAGAACATTAGAAAAACCCAGCCATTTAGCCTGCACAATTTCTCAAAAAATAATTCGTAGGTGAGCTGTGGAAGCTGTTAGTCCGTTACCTACTGAATAGCATCACTCTGAGAAAAGCTGCAAACCAGACGTTAAAACCAAGTCAAAGCAAAAAAAAAGGAACCGTAAGGTTTTGGATTCTTAGAAATTGATTATTAGAAGAATTACTCTAACGGGAATTTCCAGAAGACCAAGAGGTTGCGCTTTGTAAAGTGAAATAGCAATACAACACAAAAGAAATTTAGATATAAGTAGTAGCACTTTGGGGAAGGATTTTCAACAGTAAACAACTGAAAATTCGACAACCTCATAAGAAATATAACAGTGAAAATAGGGACAAATAATATTGTAACATGAACAAGAACAAACAGATAGAAATACAATAAAAGAGAACAAGGTTTACAAAATTCAAACATAGCTTTGATTTGCAAAAATTATAATTTGGAGAAAATGCTTATCTACAAAAAGAAAACAGACTTGTAAGACAATAGCATAAACAATCAGCAATAATTAGAGATGGTCAAGAAACTACCTAATTTCAATAAGATAGCATAGGTAAATTTGAGTTCAGAAGTGACCTGTAATATCCTTCCCTAAACCTTAGACCTCGATACCTACTCTAATTGCCAATATTATTTACTACAATTGACCTGCCCTAACATGAATGTGCTGACATAAAGCAAATGCCTAAAGAGATGTATTGGACATTTGCCTATGACGTTTCAATTTGCCTAAAACGATTTGCACAAAGATTGATTAGAATCACTACATAAACATTTGCAAGTGCTCTCCAGCCATGCAATAGTTAACCAACAAGATTTTTCCTCCAGTAAATTTAATCATTGCCACACTAACAGTACTGATCCTTGCTTAATTTTGACTTTATTGGATCTCGCTTAGCCCACTCAAAATTAAGATTTAGTACTTCAAAAAACGCATATTCAACAGCACCAAATTAAGGTCCACTAAAAACACAGGACGAAGATTTAAACTGCATGTTTGCATTTTATAATCAAATTTGAAGTGCAAATCACCAAATATTATGAAGATAATCTATAAAGATTATACTAGAGAGTAAGTTAGTAGATGACCTCACTGATGGCAGTCAGTGAGTTCTTCCCTTGCTTCAAGCCGACCTAAAGGACATCCAGATTATTGATCTGCAGCATCATTTGTTTATGAATTAAGGTATGTGAATAAATCAAGATGGCAGTGAGAAACCAGAAATCCAAAGGAATCAGCTAATGAAAAATAAAGATACCAATTCTTAATCGACTGTCTGCATGCAAGAAAAGTTGACCCTACAGTAAATGGGCTATTTATCCTGAAACAAAAAGGGAAAAGGAAAAGGGAATTACTACGGAAGCAAAGTAATTTGAACATCGAAGGACATATAGATAGAAGCAGTCAACTTAACTAAGCAGCCAGACTGTTGCTTGTTGATTGCCTTCAATGAAGAAAACTTGACCATGCAATCAGCAGTAACAGCAGCTGCAAGTCTTTATGTTACATCTACCCAGAAATGAAGTGATATGAAATCAGATATGGGAATGGAGAACTGGCGCTCCAACTCTCTATGTGATATCCATTCAGAAATCAAATGAAATGGAATCAGATCTAGGAATAGAAAACTAAATTAAAACCAAATAACCAGCAATGATCATCTGGAAAATAAGATTAAATTATTGAATCTAGAAGCTACTTTCCAAAGACACAGTAGGAGTTAACCTACGGTCCATAAGCATCACTCTAGCAGCTTATTTGATGAAAGAGGTAATGCTTCTTCAACCGTGTTTAACCGTATGGAAAAATATATTTCAGCCTAACAGAACTTAGTACTGATCATACCACTACGAGTTGTATTTGTAAGTAAACAAATCCATGCTTATCAACATTTTCTAACACCAAAAGTAATATCCTCAAAATACATTACCACATGCAACGCCAACAAGCTGTATCGTCAAGCTACTTCCTAATATACTATTCAGAGTGTTAATACGAATGCCATTACATGCAGCATTGCTACATCGGTATGGACCTAAACCTGCCAATATGAACATAAATGCAATTTAATAAACAAAGACAAAACAATGATTCACAAGGGAAATCGATTTCTGAAGTGCTACTTAACAACTACATATGTAGATTTGAGAAAATCACACTGGCATTCAAAAGCTAATTTTCAAGGAATACGTTCGGTGACCTAGAAATACAAAGGGAGAGACGAAAAAATAGTTAAGGAAACTAAATACGTCCATATACAAAAAGATATTTAAGAAAACAGTTCATAGAACATGTTTGTAGGAACAGCCTACCTTATATTACTATAGTGGATATAACATAGTAAATTTAATCTTGCCACAAATTTAAAGTTACCAGGACGGCAAAGGTCTAAGAAATATTCTTGGAATGAACACTCCAAAGACCGAGAAATTGCTCTTCATCTGATGAGTTACAACAGGAACAGCAATGCAGCCTCGGACTTTGGTACGAGTCGGGTAATGTATGAACTAGGTGTCTGATGTGTCAATAGCTATATAGCCAAAGATATAGCTTAAACTAAAGATGACGCTAGTTATTAGATAAAACATTACTGAATCATCTGAAATTTCAAGTACTAACACTGTATTACTAAAAGAGTACCAACAAATCCTCTTCCTAGTCAATATTAGAGGCTTATAAAATAAGGTGAGTTCTTCAACAAGCATCCCATATCTTACTCAAGGATTTGGTCTTCAAAATTTGTGGAGTTTGAGGAACATAGAATGCAAGGACAGAACTTGCACAGATTTTCAAGTAAAACAGCTTCTAGGCAAAGCACTTTCGATGGAAGTGCCTTTTTGAACCTGATAATAACAGCAAGAAAGAAAGATAGGAACAGAAGTAAACTAGTAGCCACGACAAGAATAATGGCATTAGAACACAGATTTGAGCTACCTTTATTTTTAGACACGACAATGTCAGAAACAGTAGACTATCTGTGTCAGCTCGTTCGAGTGATTCAAAGGGCTTCCTCTTATTGAGAGATTTCTGGAAATGGCATCTGAGGACACCTGCACTAATGCATCCTACAATATGAATTAATCAATCAAACAAGCAAAATAGACAGTGGCAAAAAAGGAAGAACATATTTTACTCCAGCATCCAAGTAAGATAATTAAAAAGTCATGCACATGG
>CM034142.1:3535898-3598821 GCA_019914995.1 Acanthochlamys bracteata | reverse complement strand
TTTATCATTCATTTAGTCAGTTCGAGCTTGACTTGCCGTTCTTGCAAGTTTTACGGGTGAAGTATATTCTTTTTATTTATTTATTTGTTTATCTATTGTTTTTAGTTTGGCATAAAACTGCACATGTAGAACTTGTACACTACGATCTGGACAAAAACGTGGAAGTTTAAGTGTTAGTTATTTGTCTGGGGCTTAGGTACCTTATTTTATAAAAAAAATTTAAAATCATATATGGGCTGTTAGTTTGGGATAGAGTAGTTGGTAAACATGTAAATAAAGGGCAGTAATGCATAGTTTAATTCTAGTAGGTAGAGATGCTGTCGGGGTTGAGATTAATTCCTTGGTGTTATGGACTTACAAAGTGTATTGTTATTCATGATGAGGAGGCTCTATGAACTTTTAGCTTCCATTTTTAGTTGTTTACTGGTTGAGCATGTTGTTGATTATTAAAGATAGATAGTTGCAATGATATAGACATGTGTTATGAATCAGCGGTTAGATCAATGTATCCTGGAGGACGTTGCGTGGAGTTATATTTGATGCACTTTTGTTGTGAGGTTTGGATGATCTTACACTCACCAGAGATAGTTTACTCTTGTACCTTCTGAATCTGTAGTTTGCTATGAGTTTTTGTAGAGCATCAATCCAAATGAGAGATAAGAAGAGGCTATGTCCACTGTTTTTCTGAAATATCTTCTGGAAAGATCATAGCTGGATGAGATGCAGCAATGATGCTGTTTTGGCCTTTAGAGGATTTAATATGTCTACAAAAAGGTAACAGTTTCTGTCTCTGAGCTTACCTGATGTTATAATGATGCAATCTATTAGTGATTTTCAAGTATTATGTTTTTAATTTGCTCTCATGCGGATAGGTGCATAGCTGTTAAATGCTGTCATTCTCATATGTTGTTGTGGGATTTTAAGATCGACAAATTGTTATATATTAAATCTTCCTTAGCTGCTGGATCAATTTAGGTGAGGATGTTGTATGGAGACGTTCACTCTCATTATGAGGTTGGATGCTTTTCCTACGATTCTATGATTCACCTCAGCTATAGATATGTTGCTGTTCTTCTATTTCATTCATTCATGAACCTTTGATTGTTTCAGCTTGTGATTGGATGTGTACGCTTATGATCCTCGCATTCTTATTCTCAAGCTTTAATTTCTAGCTGATAGGTGTATATGATGTAGAAGCTAATTCTATTACGGTGATCTTTAGCACTCGTCAGAGATTTGATAGGTTATATATATATAGCTAAACTATTTCAGTTATGCAAAACAATAAAGCAAATCATGATGTAGGTTCGAATGATGTGTGAAGAAGCTTCTGAGCTGATACAATGTTGTGCACAGTCCTGGAAGCCATCTGCTGATCTTAAAGTAAGGACTCACGGAAAATCACCTGGAAGCCATCTGCCGATCTACTTTCTAGTAATCTTGTTTAGATCATGTTCAGCATATTTGGTGATTTGTATTACAATACGCAATCATATAGAAAATTACCGACAAGATTATTTTCTGAAGAATATTTGATTTCTTACAAAATTTGTTGCCAATTGTCAACCCTTCACAATGGGAAGTTACCAATAGGAAACAGTAAGAGGTGATGTACTGATAGATTGTTTCTTGACGGTCATGTTTGATTACATTTCTTATCTTTGTTCAATAATTTGCATAAATGTCTAATTGGCAGGTTCAGGTCTCTATTACTGGAGATATTGCACATATTCACATGCAGATTGAGATGTCAGGAAGCAGTTCATGATCCATCTTGTTGTGTTATTTGATGTTAATTTATTCTGAGGATATTGGTTTTGTTGAAGCAGTTATGCAAAATTGAAGTATGGATCAATTTGTTTGTGTACAGTTGATAATAGTATGCTGGGTACTAATAATATCAAGCATGGCCTTACTTTTTATTTAATTGAAAGCTATTCCTCAATTTGGTTATACACAACTGAGGCATTACCTTTTGACTACTGTCCAAGGAGCGTCTTGTTTGTTCATGCCAAAACTCATTACATATGCTGTAAGTGCGATGCGCATGGAGTAATACAGATTTTGTGTCGTTCTAAATCAGCTTCTTGATTTAGTAGTTTATTTTAAATTTTTCCAATTGGGCATTGTTGATTATTTGGCTTTGATGAGGTTTCTCTTTCTGCTAATCTGATTCCAAGTCATTTCATTTTTGAATAGATATTGCACATACTGCCTTGCAGTTGTAGTTAATTCTGGTTGGCTCGACGGTCAAGTTCTCCTCAATTCAGGTAATCAAGTAGTTAGTTTCCTGCTGTTTACTTAGTTGCCTTCTTCTATATAAATTCTTTTGTTTCTGCGTAGCTGCTTACTTTCTGTGCATACTAATTTCCTTTCTCTCTTTTTGTTTCAGAGAAAAAAAATGAATGCAGTGCCTGTCCCGAAAGGTCAATTTCTGTTAACGTAAGCACTTGATCAAAGAACTGCTTTCCCTCTTCATTTAAATAACAAGTTGGTTGTTGGGATTTCTAGTTTCTTCACTTCTTCTAACGCATACACATTTGTTGCAGCAACTCGCTAATAGGATGTCGTCTACATCGGTATTGAAGCATGGAGTAATATCGTTCTAAATTAGCTACTTGATTTAGTAGTTTATTTTTCATTATTCCAAATGGTCATTTGCTGGTTATTTGGTCTTGATCGAGTTTCTCATTGCGGATCTGATTCCAAGTCATTTGATTTTTGAGTAGATATTACGCATACTGCCTGTCAGCTGTAGTTAATGCTGGTTGGATGGACGGTCAAGTTCTCGTCAATGTAGGTAATCAAGTAGCCATTTGCATGTTTATTTAGTTGCCTGCTTGTATAGATATCTATTATATTCTTTTGTCGCTGCATAGCTTGCTTTTGTGCATACTAATTTCCTTTCTCTCTTTTTTTTAGAGAAAAAGAACCAATGTAGTGCTGGTTTCGAAAGGTCAACTTCCCTTCAATGTAAGCACTTGATCAAGAACTGGTTTCCCTCTTTATTTAAATAGCAAGTTCGTTTTTGGGATTTCTAGGATCTCAGTATTGTCTTAATTTCTTCACATCTTTTAGCTGATGCACATTTGTTGCAGCAACTTGCTAATAGGATGTCGTCTACATCGGTATTAAAGTAAGGAAAAGACCCACGCAAAACCATCAGCAAGGTCATCATCTAGAGCTAGCTTGCTGCATTAACTTGTAAGCAAATGTTGCCGCAATTCGATAATCGGGTTGTCCTCTACATTGGTCTTGATGGAAAGAACTCATGAAATATCCCCAGCAAGTCATCTGCTGATATACTTTCTGGTAATTTTGTTTAGAACACGTCCAGAATAATTGATAATATGTTTATGTCCCGTGTTCTCTTCATGGCACTGGAAATGCAAAATTATCTTAAGCAGGTTTTATTCTGATTTATGTCTGGGTATTCAGTTTTTTGACCTTTTACTTTCTGTTCGCATGGAATATCTTCAGAGTCCTGATTGCTGTAGAGTGGGATTCGTAGCTGGAGATAAGGCACTGAGGATCTGGAATGTTTTTGGCCAGTCGGAGGCACAGAAGCTTGCCGCAAAGGAAGCCAGAGCAGAACCCCCTGCCAATTGCAGCATCTGTCGCATTTGATGGGAGTCCTAGAGCTGCTGAGAATCGGGCTCGTCTTTTGATGCTCAGCAGGTGGAAGGAAAACCTGTAGTGTTATGTCAAAGTAGTAACTTCTCTCATTTGGTTGAGCAAGCATCCAAGGTGCATTTGGTGAAGGATTCTGGCTTTCTTTGTTTAATGTGGTGGACTGGAAGGCTATTATGCTCAGCTTGTCCCTGGTACCTTCGATTCGTTTCTTTGTCATTGGTTGTGGCTTAGCAAACTAGAGAAGCAGCTTGTGGCTTGCGCATGCCAACCTCAAAGATGGCAGTCCAAGTTCAAGAAGTCCAATTGCGGCTATAAGGTGGTTGATGCTGTAGCTACTTACGTGTATGGTGATGTGACGGCTTTCCCCCTTACGAACAGCTACAGTGGCACAGAGAGTTCTTGAAAGAGGAAAGCAGCTGTTTGCAGATATGTAATGTGTGTGTGTGTGCGCGAGTCATTGCGTGCATGTGCATGTAACATAATTTATAGTTCCATTCTAGAGTAACTCTCCTTAGAATTAATTGTTAACATTTGCAAAATCTTCTGGGCCCTTTTTGAGCATCGAATTGGTATTAATATTTCTTTGCACGCTTTCTAAGGGGGATGCTTTTCCTTATGCAACTGCAAGATCCAAAGCATGGTAATCTCTAAAGTTAATCGTCAGATGTTGGTCTCCTGTTGCTAGTTGAGCATATGAAATCTAGCAGCTTACTAACAATTTTCTTTTTATTTTGTTTTGATGTTTATTTGATTTGGTCGAGTTGCCTATTGTTGGATGCGTTTAGGGAATGGATCACATCGGTGGCGTAAAGAAATGCTTTGTAAATAACAAAGTAAGTTTCTCTTCTCTTTGTGGGAAATTAATTTCTCTAATTTTTAGTTTATGCAAAAAGAAAGCAAGTTTGATTACCGTAAACCTTGTTCAAGCCTTCAATCTGCTACCAGACTGGTTGGAGGGCATGTCACGCTAGACAATTCGTTCCTGCAGCATTCTAATAGAAACTAATCCAGAAAACCTTCTGTTGGACAATGTTGCTAAAAGTGCCTCTAAACATTTCAGGTAATATATTAATCATTTCGTACTGCGTTTACTTCATTTTCTGTGCTTTCTTTTCGGTAATATATTAATCATTTTCTGTCCCCTTCATTCTATGCTGACCCCTGCCGGGGCCAATAATATGAATGGGAGCCTTCTAGTTAATTGCCTAATTTGTTACACTATTGCAGAACTTCTTCTTTGTTTCTCATTTTTACTGGATATTTATAATTGATCAATTATGGTAGTATTGTAATAGAATTGAGTATTTATCATGGGTCAATCCAATTGGAGCTGTATTTCACCCCTTTTGGTTAATAATTTTAATGCTCACTAACTTGGACTTTGGAGTTGGCTGTAAGGTGGGTTTATTAGTTGACTTAGCCTTGGGGAAGAATCAAGTATTTTCCTGGACTTCATCAATTTGCAGGTAAGATGGATTTCTGGTGGACACTTGGTTTTTGCTTAATATCTGAATATTCATGACATGGGAATTCAAGATGTGTTTTAACGTTTCTCCATATACATTTAAGAGCTTTAGACTTGCGGTTAATATGTGCATGAATGGTTAATTATCTTACTTGGCACTAGCACATGTTCTCCCTTTTTACCCACTGTCTTTTGTTTCATTTGGTTGATTGATTTATAGTGAAGGAAGCATTAGTGCAGGTGTTCACAGAAAGCTGTTTTTGGATCTCTCAATAAGAGAAAGCCTTTCAAGTTGCTTCATGAGAACCTGCGCGGATTGGCTGCTGTTTCTGACATATATAGGTTGGGCTTCTGCGACACCTAATCTATTTCTGCCATGGACTTTGATGTTGCTAATTACCTTCTCGGAAGATTTTAGCGGAAACTTTACTGCCAAACCGATCATGGATTCATGCTGTCAAGAATAAGCCACATTCCTCAGTTCATAATTTTTTACAATGAATTGGACATTGGATCTTTCTCCTCTCTTCATTACAGCTAGATGAATGAGATACATTACCTAAGTAAGCATTCTTTACCAATTTGTCTATAAGGTTCTGGTAATTTTTGCATCTAGAGTTGTTATTAATGTTTTGTACGTATTTTTTCAGTCTGCCGAGATGTGCAGGATATTCTTGACAACCACTACTTAAATCTTCCAGATTGGGGAAGCAGTGACGTTCATTCAGTTGGCATGGGTAACACCGTTTACTTTTGGGAGGCAACAAATGATTCGGCATCTCAGGTAATGACTGTTGAAGAAGATGTCAGTCCAGTTACTAGCATCAACTGGTTGCCTGATGGGCAGTACCTTGCTGTTGGCTTGAACGCCTCTGAAGCGCAGTTGTTAGGTAAAACTTGGAATCGACTGGTTATTTCTTCTTCTCTGCATTTCTGGGTTGTTTGGTAGAGACACTGTTTGATTGTTTATCGAATTTCAAGGCGTTGCATCTGATTGTCCTGGCATACAGAATATCTGCATCTCCAATTCCTTCAGTAGTACTTTTTAGGCACCTATATTTCTCCATCCCATTCAATGCAGTCATGTTTGGTACAAAAAGCTGGAGTATATCTTGTCACTGCCACTAACGTTTCAGCATGCCTAGTAATCAACAGCTTGCAGCTTGTTGAAGAGCTAATTTGTCTTGTTTTACGCTAATGCAGGTATGATCTCCCCAAGGTGTAGCACCAATCTCATGTTGGGTGACTCACTAGTCGTGGCATGCGTGGCATTATCATAAACAGTGATGTCCAAATCCTGTCTCCTTTTGTCAATATACTGACCATGGCTATCAGCTGGAGGCCTGTGGGCTCTAGTGGTCAGCCCTGGCAAACAGCTAGCCAGCGGAGACTTTTAATGTCTTCCTCAAGCCCTCTGCCCCTGCCAATCAGAACCTTTGGCCTCACAGATTTTAGGATCAGGCAGCTGCAGCCAAGGCGCTGGCATAGTGCCCCTTCCAGAGCAAACTGGAAGCTTCTGGTGGTGGTGAGAACGACTGCTGCATAAAATTCTGGAACACACAAACAGGCTCTTGCCTCAACTCAATTGATGCCACTTTCAGGAGTGTGCTTTACTGACTTCCCATGGATTCACGCAGAACCAGCTCACTTTATAGAAGTTCCCTCTCTGGGCAAGATAACAGAGCTAACTGGCACACATCCCGTGTTCTCTTCATCGCACAGGTAATGCAAAGTTTTCCTTAAGCAGGTTTTTTCCTGATTTATGTCTTGGATCTGTCGATAAAGAGAGCCTTTTCGAGTTGCTTCATGGTAACCTGTGTGGATGGTTTGCTGTTTCTGACATATATAGGTTGGGTTTCTACGACACCTAATCTGTCTTCCAATCTCCTTCTTTCTTGCTGAAGGTACTTTTTTACTTTCGTTCTTGTCTTTCATTTTTTACTAACAGAGTCGACATGGCATTTGTATCAAAAGTTCTTTGTCTTAAAGCTGCTCCTTGGAGACCTCCGTAAGTTCTCTCTGGTTTTACTACTGTTTCACTTGTAACTTGTCAGATAAAGGGCATTCTTTCAGTTGTCTGAGTGATTGTTTTGGAGTACTTCTTGCAATAGTTTAATTTGCTTAGCTTGGGATTTACCTAATTCAATTTTGCAGGGATAGTGGCTATCAGCTGGAGGCCTGTTGTCTCAAGTGGTCAGCTCTGGCAAACAGTTAGCTGGCAGTGGCAGTGGCAGTGATAACTTTCTGCTCATCTGAGGACTTTTAATGTCTTCCTCAAGCTCCTCTGCCCCTGTCAATCAGAACTCTTGGCCTCACAGATTTTAGGATCATGCAGCTGCAGTCAAGGCGTTGGCATAGTGCCCCCTCAACAAACTGGAAGCTTCTAGTGGTGGTGAGAACGACTGCTGCATAAAATTCTGGAACACAGAAACAGGTTCCTGCCTCAACTCAATTGATGCCGGCTTGCAGGTGTCTGCTTTACTGTAGAATCAGAAGGAGAGAGACTTGCTGAGTTCCCATGTATTCACACAGAAACTAGCTCACTTTGTAGATGTACCCCTCTATGGGCAAGATAACAGAGGTAAGCGGCACCCATCCTGTGTTCTCATGCATATAGTTGAAACATACAACTTCAGCAGCGAGCAAACAAACCAAGTTATCACTGCCTTAACAATAAAAAAGGATCCATCTTGTTGATCCATCTTGTTGTGTTATTTAATGTTAATGTTTTCCGAGGATATTGGTTCGTTGAAATGTGTATGCAAAATTGAAATATGGATCAATTTGTTTGTGTACAGTTGATAATATTATCCTGTGTACTAATATCTAGCCTGGCCTCAGTTTTTATTTGATTGAAAGCAATTCTTCGATATGGTCAGGACTTAGGCATTACCATTTGACAATTGTCCAAGGAGCGTCTTGTTTGTAGATGCCAAACTCATTCCAAATGCTGTTGGAGCGATGCGTATGGAGAAAGGCTGATTTTTGTGTCGTTCCAAATTAGCTTCATGATTTAACAGTTTATTTTTCATTATTGCAAATTGTCATTGCTGATTGTTTGGTTTTGATTAAGTTTCTATTTACGGAACGGATCAAGTCATTTGATTTCTAAATAGGTATTACACATACTGCCTTGCAGTTACAGTTAATGCTGGTTGGTTGGATGGTCGAGTTCTCCTTAATGCAGGTAATCAAGTAGTCATCTTCCTGTTTAGTTAGTTGCCTGCTACTATATATAAATTCTTTTGTCTCTGCATAGCTTTCTTTCTTTCTGTGCTTACCAATTTCTTTTATCTGTTTTTGTTTCAGAAAAAAGAATCAATGCAGTGCCGGGCCCGAACGGTCAACTTCTCTTCAACGTAAGCACTTGGTCAAGAACAAGTTTCCCTCTTAATTTAAGTAGCATGTTCTTTGTCATCGTTGAGATTTTTAGGATCTCAGTATCGTCTTAATTTCTTCACATCTTGTAATTCACGCACATTTGTTGCAAACTCGCTAATAGGATGCCGTCTACATCGGTATTAAAGCAAGGGAAAAAACCCACGCAAAACCATCAGCAAGCTCATCTACTAGTCTAGTTTGTGATATAACCTTGCTTAGATCATCTCCTAGATCTAGCTAGCTACATTTGTATCTCCAACTCTTACACGAATGTTGCAGCAATTCGATAATCAGGGTGTCGTCTACAGTGGTTTTGAAGTAAGGGTAGAACTCACAGAAAATCGCCATCAAGTCATTTGCTGATCTACTTTCTGGTAACTTTCTGGTAATCTGTATTACAATCGCTAACATGTAGAATGTTACTGACAGGATTCTTTTCAGAAGAATATTTGGTAACTTTTCCCCTTTCACTGAAATTGTATTCTTTTAGTAAAGCAGTGTTAGTACTTGAAATTTCAGATGCTTCAGTAATGTTTTATTTAATAACTAGCATTATTTTTAATATAAGCTATATCTTAGTCTTTTGTATATAGCTATTGCCACAGAGAGACCTAGTTGGTACCTGACTCAACTCCTACTGATGTCCGAGACTACATTACTGTTCCTATTGTAACTCATCTGATGAAGAGCAATTTCTTGGTCTTTTGGAGTGTTTATTCCAAGAATATATCTCAGACCTTTGCAAAGCCGTCCTGGTAACTTCAAATTTTAGCAAGACATCCACTATAGTAATATAAGGTAGGCTGTTCCTCCAATCATATGGTATGAATTGTTATCTTAAATATCTTGTTGTATATGGACATGTTTAGTTTCCTTACCTATTTTTTCTTGTCTCCCTTTCTAGTCCTAGGTCACCGAACTGACTCCAAATTAGCTAGACGAGTTTGTTGAAGATTGTACTTTCTTTTTCTTTTAAAACACTCAGTTCCTTTCCAGGCTATCATGAAGGTAGGTGTTTTAGATTTGGTCATGTTGTTCTTTGTCCTTCTTTTGGTGGAGAACATGAAAAATGATGCCCTAAAAGTGCTTTCTTACTGATTTTGTATGTAATAATCGTTTCTTCTTTCTTGCAAATGTATGGTATAAATCTCCAAAGAAGGTCGATATGAGTATAATTGGGATTGTTGCATGAATTGTGATAAGCTTAAAACTTCATGAAATGCCGAGAGCCTAACTCTAGTTGGCTGCAGTTCGTTCCTATTATTCTCGTGATTGTTAGTAAGTACTTTTTTTTTTATTTTGTAGATAAGGAAAAACTTAAATTATACAGAAGAACACCCCTGTCCCGTTTTCAGGTGAGAACAAGAACTTCTCTGTCTACTTCTCTCAAAAGTTGACATAAAGCAAATAAATAAGGATATAGTGTCTCAGTTTCTGAAGTGATTATAGATGATATTACAACTATCAATAATTGTTGAAATATAGTGTGGATAAACAGAGACAATATTTGAAACTTGCACTAATCCTTTTCAAGCCTAGACATAACTGAATTTCTGTTTCTTAAGTATGAGCTGTCACTTTTATGAACTCACAGTTATTCCAAGACCTGTACTAAAAACAGACACATGTTGTGTGCCTGTTTCTGAAGGAGCACAAAAAGATCTAACTATTTTTTTATAAATATAAGCAAGGCTGTTTAAAATCTGACATTGGGTGTGTTCTTTTGGTGTTCTTGAATTGTATCAGTTCCACTGCATTATTTCAAGGTAGGATAAACACAGTTTCAAATTTGTTTACTCTACAAAGTTAGGATGTTGATGGTTTGTGTCTTATCTGTAATACGTTATAATTTCTCGACATGGCAAGGCACTAACTCTAGTAAGATTTAGTTTTTACCTATTATTCTTGTGATTGTTATTTGCTTATGTTTCTTTTCTTTTATAGATCTGAGAGAACCAAAAATATAAGGAGGGAATACTAGGGCCTTTTTTCAGTGAGAACCAGAACTTCTCTTTATCTGTTTCTTGTAAGTTCACTTAAGCAAGAAATAGACAGTGAACAAACAAAGTGAACACTTCAAATTTGATCTATAATTAAATCTAACCCTTTGAAACACTAAGTTTTCTCTGGTCATGTTTTTTTAATTGTAATTTGTAGACAAAGGCATCCTCCCTTCTTGGAGGAATGGTTTTTGGAGTGTTTATTCGAAAATCCATTCAAACCATAGCAAACCTTCCTGTTTCACTTTTGCTTCGATTTTTTTAGCAAGACCTTTTAGTTTCACAGGTTTAGATCAGCTTAAGTAAAAAGGCTTGGCTAGGGCTACAAATATATGTTATGACTGTTACATTAAATATCCTATCGTTTGCTGGAGATGTTTAGCCTGTGTACTGTTTTTCCTTGGCTTCCCACTTGCTTCATGAAGTGATGTTCAAAGTTGTTAGATGATTATGTTTAAAGATAGGGTAGTTCTATTTGGTGTTCAAGTGTGTTGGTTTTTTGACTCAGGAAATATTTTAGTCACCTGATTTCGTTTGTTGATTTTTTCATGTGTGAATGAGAACTTCTCTTTGTTTGTTTCTTATAATAAGTGACTTAAAACAACTTTCTACAGTCATTAAGCAACTGGTGAAGTTTAGCTAATGGTTGTTCTTGACATTACAACAATCATTGTTCGTAGAAATAGAATGTGGAGGAGAGTGAAAATCAAAATTTAAAAATGTGCTTATCCAATCCAAAGCTAGAAGCAGCTGAAGGTTTTTTGGTTTTTCTAACTATGTGCTCTCACTTTCATGGAGCTTCCGGTTAGTGGAAAATACTGTACCTCTGATATATACCTGCGGTGTGTCTGTTCATGTTAAAGGAGCACCAGAATATGTTAGAAACAAAGTAATTAGGAAGATATGGAATGGCATAATACTTGCATTACAAAATGCAAACAACAAAGTCTGAAGTCTGACTGTGCATTAATTTCTTTTTAACCTTTATGGTACGTAGTGTTATATTTGGTACTTCTGGAGTGGGCTAAACGAGATCCAACAATAGAGGAAATTAAATAACTATCAGTAAGGTAGTATGGAAAAAGGATGATACTTGAATTTCCTAAAAGCAAAAGTCTTGTTGATTAGTATTACATAGCAGTAAACTTCTTGCAAATGTTTGTGGAGTAATTTGTGAACAATCTTAACGAAATGGTATTTTAAGCAAATTATGGTTAAACTTCGAAGAAAAATGTCCAACACATCTGTTTGTGCACTTTGCTTTTTTTGTCAGCTCTTTGGTATATACAGTAGCAAAATAGTATATTTAAGTTGAACATTGAAGAAGGAGGCCTACCTTTTCGATATTGCTGGTCAACACTGAGCTTAATTTCTGTACTTTTTTTGAAATCTATGTATGTAGTTTATGGCTGTTATCAGCATTTCTCTCCAATTAGTACTCAAGACCAACTTACTTTTTGACTTATTCTTTGAAAAATTAGCTTTTGAATGCCAGTGATGTTTTCTCAAAATCTACATATGTAGTTGGTAAGTAGCATTGCAGAAATCCATTCCCCTTGCCAATCATGGTTTTTTGTTCATTTGTTAAATTGCATTTATGTCCGTACCTACAGGTCTAGTCCATATTGATGTAGCTATGCTGCATTGAATGGCGTTTGTATTAACACGCTGAATAGTCTTTTACGAAAGTAGTTTCATGATACTAGCTTGTTGGTGTTGCTCGATGTTAATGTATTCTGAGGATATTAGTTTTGGTGTTAGAAAATATTTGATACTAAGCATGGTATTATGTATTTATAAGTACAATCTGATAGTGGTATGGTCAGTACGAAGTTCCTGTTTGGCTGAAAGCTATTCTTCTATATGGTTAAACATGGTTGAAGGAGCATTCCCTCTTTCATCGAATAAGCCGTCAGAGTGATGCTCATGGAGGATTACGGTATGTTCCTACTGTGTCCTTCGAACGTAGCTTCTAGATCAGTAATATAATCTTTCATTGTTCCAGATGATTCGATTTCATTTGATTTCTGAGTAAGTATCACAAAGTGACTTGCAACTCCAGTTAGTGGTGGTTGGATAATCGAGGTTTGCTTCAATGCCGGCAATCAATCAAGCAATTAGTAAGTTGTCTACTTCTATGTATTACACTTTCTTGATGCTTAACTTGCTTACGTTGCTTGTATACTAGTTATTTTTTAGTTTCTTGCTCTTTTTTTCAAGATAAAAGTAACAACGTAGTGCAGATTGGAGGGTCAATTTTTTTTGAATGGAAACAATGGACCTAGAATTATTATCCTCCTTAGATAAGCAACAAGCTATTTTTTAGGATTGTTAAGCAACAAGCTATTTTTTGGGATTGTTAGGCTCTCATTGTTGTTTTTATTTATTTATATCTCCTAACTCAATACACAAATGTTGCAGTAATTCGAGAATCTAGGTGTCGTCTATATTGGTTTTAATGTATGGGAAGAACTTGCGGAAAATACCCAGCAAGTCATCTGCTGATCTACTTTCTGGTAATCTTAGTTTAGATCATGTTCAGAATATTTGATAATTTGTATTAAAATACGCAAACATATAGAGAGTTACCGACAGGATTATTTTCTGAAGGATATTTAATACCTTACAAATTTGTTTTCAATTGTCAAACCTTTACAATAGGATGTTACCAACAGTAAACAATAAGAGGTGATGTACTGATAGATTGTTTCTTGGTGGTCATGTTTGATTCATTTCTTATCTTTGTTCAGTATTTTGCATAAATGTCTAATTGGCAGGCTCAGGTCTCTGTTAGTGGAGATATTCCACATATTCACATCCATATTGAGATGTCAGGAAGTAGTTTCATGATCCATCTTGTTGTGTTACTTGATGTTAATATTTTCTGAGAATATTAGTTCTGTTGAAATGTTTATGCGAAATTGAAGTATGGATCAATTTGTTTGTATACAGTGGGTACTAATATCAAGCATGGCTTCAGTTTTTATTTGATTGAAAGCTATTCTTCGATTTGGTTAAACAGGACTGAGGCATTATGTCACGCCCCTACTTAGAGCATGACACCATAATTGTCCCAACAGACTCAAAATGACAAGTACAAAAAATTTTCAAAATTTCGACAACACTTCCCCTAAAACTCCAAGGATGTAAACACAAAATTTTAACATGAACAACACAATATATATATATATATATACCTTCACATACCACAAAGAAAAACAGTACGATTACTAAAATACATATTACGACCAATGGCTACCGGTAGCCCACCGACTATATTACAAAATAAACACAATCCAAAATATAGGACAATACGTAGTTAAGCAAAAGAGTAGTACAGGCCTCTTGAGATTCACAGAGTTATCTATATGCAAAATAGAGTATTAAGGTACATCGAAATACCCTCAACGTGTAGGCTTCGACGATGATGCTAATTCAGATTCTCGCCTTACTGGCTCTGAGCTATCTGGGAGAGGCCAAAGAAAAGAAAGAAATGAGCCCAGTCTCAGTGAGGTTATAAATAACAGATGCACCATTTAAGTTTTCTAATGCATTATCCTAATGTTTGCATACTAACTTTCTACATGTACAAAAATGCAAGGATTGGATCAAGATCATTATTACTAAGTTCTGAGTCGTCCCATACCAACTCAGTCCTTAATAAAAAGGATTCGGCTATAGCAATGCATATACTTCAAACAAATAATCATATAATAAATACAAAAAACTATGTTTTTCCTTTTTCGCTATATAAGCATTTTATATTATTCTTAAAAGTAAAAGCATAAACATTTCAAATTTAAAAAAAAATATTGAATAAAAATTGAATTAAATATAGATAGTTAGAATACAACATATTAACTAACAAATAAATGTATAGATAAATAAATTGTAAAATTATCTAATGAATAGAAGTGAGGTTATATTAAAAACCAAGCAAATAAGTAAATTAAGAACTTATAATAATTAAATATTTATTTCCAAACATCAAGTTACAATAATTTTACCAGTCAGGGAGTCAGGATAGTAACCAAGGATCGAGCGAGACCACGTCTCCAACTCGTCCACATATCCATATATTTAACCCGGGGCCGTGGTATTATCGCCCCCACGCGCATGGGCCCACCTAACCTACAGACGAAAGAGAAAGGAGAAAGACGAGAAATCCTGAACTCAGCCCCTGACTATCGCCTGCCTCAATGCAGCGCGAATTTCTAAACATTTCAAAATCCACAAATTACCTCAATAAATAATATTTTAAATAAAACTCAAATTAATTGTCACACAATCTATAACTTATTAAATGAAAGCATAATAACATCATACGAAATCGTTTTCAAGTCATTTAGAAAATTCATAAAATCATCGTCATAAATCATTTAACTCCTTAAGAAGTATAATAACACTTATCCAATCATTCATAAACCATATACATGTAACTCATCTTTCAGATTTTCTTTAATACTTATTTGATACATTTATCCACATATATGTAAATCCAAGTTACTATTTATACTATTATAAACACTTGTCATTGTCAAGAAAACATATATCTTATATAGCTATACATCATGAAGGTATGATCGCAAATGCAAAAAAATGGCAAGGTATGCCCGAAGATCAAAGCAATGTTACCTGTGCCGAAAGCCTAGCGTTAGTCTAGGAAGAAAAAGGATGGCACGGTAACCCTCACCTTAAATCCTTCGCTATCTCCTAAGCCACCGCAATTGCTTAAACACTATCTTCCTCCCATTTTCGATCCTAACAAGCACGCGTAAATAATTACCAAAGTCCATCAATTTAATATTATCGAATACTAAGCATCTATGGAAATATAGCTCTATATCTAATTTAATGCATACTCTTGAGTTCAACTTTCTTTCCCAAACATAACCGTATAAAAATCATAGTTGAATAGAAGCTTACCTAATTAGACGAATCAACTAGACTCTTAACCGCTTCCAATTTCGGCGTTGAATCTTTAATGCTTTCGATCGAGGAATAATACCTACCGCGTAAAAAGTTAATAATTACATTAATAACAAGTCTTAACGACGACATTTAAACGTAGCAACTCACCTAACACAGTAAAAACCACTTGCTCGCCGGATTCCGGCGATTAGGGTTCCGGCCGCACTTAGCGAGTCTTCAACAGGTGATTCAAAGACTACAAGCAACAAATTACAAACTAACGCACTGGCAGCGAGCTCCTATACACAACACGAGCCGCCGTGCCGTACGTCGGCCAAGAAGAAGAATGGTGTTATTCCAGCAAGTTGAACGCAAAATTGAGTGGTAGCGCAGCCAATGAGAAGGACAGAGATGGGAATTTCATTCTCCGGCCATTAATTCCGGCGATTAGAAGCTTGGCGGCGAAACCCGCAGCCAACAAGGAAAGCACAAAATCTCACTGCTCCGATGGTAATTGGCTTGCAGATTGAAAGGAAAAGATGAATGAAAGGAGAAGAAAATTTATTTGGCTTCAATTGAGAGAAACATCAGCTGGAGGGAAGATCGCGTGGAGAGGGCAGCGGTGAAGCTTCACTGCACGCGGGGGAGAAGGGAAAGCAAAAAGGAAAAAGAGATAAAGTGATAAGGAGAAAGAGAAGACCTAGGGAAATTTAGAAAAATCTAGATAGCTAGATTAGGTGTAGTGGGTTTAATTTTGATTGGACTCACATCTAATATGCTACCGACTCAAGGCAGGCTAACTTAAAAATGAAAGCAAATTTCAAATATAGCCTTAAAAATATTCAAGCATGTTACACATTACCATTTCACTACCGTCCAAGGAGCGTCGTTCGTAGATGCCAAAACTCATTACAAATGCTGTTGGAGCGATTCGCATGGAGAAATACCGAAGGTCAGCTAAATTTTGTGTCGTTCTAAATTAGCTTCTTGATTTAGTAGTTTATTTTTCATTATTGCGAATAGTTATTGATGATTATTTTGTTTCGATGAAGTTTCTCTTTACGGAACTGATTCCAAGTCATTTGATTTGTAAATTGATATTGCGCATACTGCTTGCAGTTGTAGTTAATGCTAGTTAGTTGGGCGGTCGAGTTCTCTTCAACGTAAGCACTTGATCACGAACTGGTTTCCCTGTTTATTTAAGTAGCAAGTTTTTTGTTGGGAGTGTTAGGATTTCAGTATCGTCTTAATTTCTTCACATCTTTTCATTCATGCACATTTGTTGCAGCAAACTCGGTAGTAGGATGTCATAAAGGGAAAAACCCACTCAATACCATCAGCAAGGTCATCTACTAGTCTACTTTGTGATATAGTCTTGTTTAGATAATCTTCTAGATCTAGCTAGCCACATTTGTATGTCCAACTCTTACACAACTGTTGCAGCAATTCGATAATCAGGATGTCGTCTACATTGGTTTTGAAGTAAGGGTAAAACTCACGGAAAATCGCCAGCAAGTCATCTTTTGATCTACTTTCTGGTAATCTTGTCTAGATCATGTTCAGAATATTTGGTAATTTGTATTACAATACGCATGTAGAAAGTTACTGATAGGATTATTTTCTGAGTAATGTTTGTTTGTCAATTGTCAACCATTTACAACAAAAAATTGCTAAGAGTGGGTATACTGATAGATTATTTTCTGATTGTCATGTTTATACATATTTCATCTTTGTTCAATAATTTGTATAAATGTCTATATTGGCAGGTTCAGGTCTCTATTGGTGGATTATTGCATATATTAGCATGCAGACTGAGATGTCAGGAAGTAGTTTCATGATCCATCAGGTTCATGATCCATCTTGTTGATATTGCGCATAAACGTTTATGCATATTTGAAGTATGGATCAATTTCTTTGTTTGCAGTTGATAATAGTATGTTGGGTACTAATGTCAATCCTGGACTCATTTTTTTTAAGTTGAAAGTTATTCTTCAATTTGGTTAAACATCAGCTGAGGCATTACCATTTGATTACTGTCCAAGGAGCGTCTTGTTTATAGATGCCAGAACTTATTGCAAATGTTGTTGGAGCGATGCGCATGGAGAAATGCTGATGGTTAGCTGAATTTTGTGTCGTTCTAAATTAGCTTCTTGATTTAGTAGCATTATTTTTCATTATTCCAACTGGTCATTGATGATTATTTGGTTTTGATGAAGTTTCTCTTTATGGAACTGATTCCAAGTCATTTATTTCTGAATAGATATTACACATACTGCCTTGCAGTTGTAGTTAATGCTGGTTGGTTGGATGGTTAAGTTCTCCTCAATGCAGGTAATCAAATAGTTGTCTGCCTGTTTTTTCAGTTCCCTGCTTGTATAGATAAATTCTTTTGTCTCTGCATAGCATGCTTAATTTCTGTGCATACTAATTTCCTTTCTTGTTTTTGTTTCAGAAAAAAAAAAAAGAACCAATGTCTCTGTAGAAACTGTTGTACTGAGTATAGTCATTGAGGCTGCTGTTAGAGCCTTATACTTGATATCATTTCAATGGTCCTAAAGTGGAATCATCTGTCAAAGTATAGTACATAGAATTTAGGTGGATGTAGGTAAACTAGCTATTGGGTTTGTCATAGAATTTTAGATAGATAGATTATTGGTATTTGTAACTGAACTAATTTCTGGTCCTTTATTTAACTATTATGTAGTCCATCCGCCTACTATTTTGGAAGCTAAACCCAGGGCTACGATATTAAAACATTTCAGGCTCCTTCCTTCAGGCGGGCTAAGGTCTGCACAGCTGATTAGAATAGGAGCGACGGACCCATCAGGACAGTCGGTTATATGACAGCTCTGGTCGACTGCTCTGTCCTTAAGCTGGCATGCGGAAAGCAAGAGCGATATCAGCTTCTATAGGGACAAAAATTGCAATTTTTGGGTTGGCCATGCATGTACCTTTTTGGTCTTTTGCAGTGGTCTTTATCCCATTGCATAGTTTAGACTTAGAAGAAAGAGCAACTGGACCTCTTAGTCAATAAGATTATTTTGTGAAGTTTTTAGTTTATAAGACTCGAAACAAAGGTTTCTCTATTTAAAGATGTATTGGTGTTGTTGCTCGAGATCGGTGGAGGAACATATGAGTCTGACCTGAAAATTTTGTTTTGTTTTAGCTTGAAGCTTAATCTTTTGTTTTGATGGTGATGTATTTCTAGGATTTTGTAGCAGCTTCATACGATTTTGAGACGAGTTCATAATATGAATAATTCAAACAGTATGCTTCTTACAAATAGCGCTCTTCCTTGTCTAAAGCTATTCTTCCATTTGGTTAAATATGAGAGAAACAACATTATATGTGACAATTTTCCTCTGGAGCGTCTTGTTTGCAGGGCCCAAAAAGTCATCAAATATGCTGTTAGAGCAATGTTCATGGAGAAATACTGAAGATCAGCGGAATGTTTACCGTGTCCTTCAAAATAGCTTTTTGATTTAAGTAGTTTAATTTTCTTTGTTTGGGAGGATCATTGCTGAATATTTGGTTTTGAATAAGTTTTCTATTTCCATACTGATTCCATATCATTTCATTTTTTAGTAGATGTAACATAAAGCCTTGCAGCTGCTGTTACTGCCGGTTGCACGGTTTGTTGAAGGCAATCAATAAGCAACTGTCTGTCTGAATAGTTAAGTTGCCTGTTTCTACTACAAATTCTCTCGCCATTGTTTAATTTTGTTGATTGTGTATTGATTTCCTTTTCCATTGCCTTTTTTGTTTCAGGACAAAGAAAACCAATTTACTGCAGGTTGGAGCGTCAACTTTTCTTCAACAGACAATTGATCAAGAATTGGTATTCCTTTACAATTTACCAAATTTATATGCTCCTACCTTTCACTGTTACATTTCTTATGTTGTTGGCAAAGTCGTATACTGTTGAAATGCTTCTCCAAAGAGCTGCTACTTATATCTAATTCTCTTGGGTTGCACTGCTATTTCACTTGATAAAGAGCAATCTCTCAGTCTTCTGAATTCCCTGTTAGAGAAATTTTACTTCCTAGAATCCAATACCTTCCAGTTACTTTTATTGCGTTGACTGGTATTGATGTCTAGTTGCAGCTTTTCTCTGAGTGATGTTGTTCCATGGGTAACAGCCTACAGCACATAGGGAGGTACTATTTTATTCTTAATCATCTGAAGTCGATCGCATGTTTCCTTTCGAGTATATGACATGGCATATTTTTGGAAATTATCGGTATTTTCTTTTGATTCAACTACCATTGTTGGATTTTGGAAAAGCAATTCTTGGAGATCACCCACTAACTATTTTGGAGAAATTGTGGAGGCTTAAATGGCTGGCTGCTCGAATGTTCTATTGCGCTGAGGGCATTGGTATTAACGGTGATATCATTAACAAAAGTCTTTATTTGTCAAAAAATAAAGTAAGTGTGTTTTCTCTTTGTAGAAAAGCTTGTTTTACAAAGTTTAGTTTTTCAAAATAAAACTAAGTTTATAGTTGTAAATCTATCCACTGAGTTTAATATTTGTGTTTGTCAGTGGTTGTTAGACTAGTCGCCTGCGCCAGCAATTTGTTCTACTAACCTTGTTTTAGAAGCTAATGCAGAAATGTTTCCTTAATGGATGGCGTGGTTGCTAAAGGTTGCTTTTGATCATTCCAGGTAATAGATTACGCACTCATACGGCTTTTACTTCCTCTTTTTCTGTGTTCTTGTTTTTAGCCATAAATCTGAAAATTAACCTGCTTGTGCATTGTTTAATTTATTACATCTTTTCAAAATTTGTTGTTTTCATTTTCACAGTGACTATTTACTTGTTGGCCTAGTGAATATGTAGGGAAGCTCTTGTATTACATAATGGATGTAATGCTTAATAACTATGACTTTGTAGTTGGCTGTTAAGGCCAGTTCCTTGGTTGACTTAAGGACATTGGAGAGTAAAGGATCAAGTTTTGGTCTTGTATGGAGTCGACTTGCGGCTAAGATGAATCCTTGCTGTTGCTTGCTCTTGTGACATTTTATAGTTTGTATGACTATTTGGATTTGATTACTGTTTAGTATCTAGAACAATTCCTGACAGCTGGCTACAAGTGTGAAGATTTGAGGGGTGTGTCTCCTGTTCCATCTTTTGAAGCCTCGACTATCTGCATAAGAATTTGCAGTTCAATTTTGATTATTGCCGGCTTATATATTTTTATGTAATATTGGTATCATTTAGCATTCTTTTAATTTTCTATTTCTTTTATGTAGATTGTCTCATGGGTCAATGGGATATTCTTCTTTTGGGATCATAAATTCTTGCATTGGGATGTGAAGAATATGTAATTAATGGGTATGCTTTTAGAATCTTGATAGTAACTATGTTCTTGAATTATTTTTACCAGTTTATTGGCCAACTTATCAGGGTGTGTTGCTATTGTTTCTTTAGGATAGTCCCCAAGCCCTATAGTATTCATCTCGGTCTACGCTCATTTTTTTTCTAAGAAAAGACTAAAAGAAAAGTTTGTCACTACGATTTGAAACTTGATTGCATGTTTGTTCTCTTTCCGTTTTTGATTTGGATGATTTTAAACTTGCAGTTAAAAAGCTGCCAAATCCTAGCATGCCGGCTGAACGATCATCAATTTGGAGAAAAAGTGTGTTTTTTTTCTTTTCTCCTCCTCTCTTTCTATGTCCCTCATCAATTATAGCTTCGAGCATCGTCGAAGCCGATCGTATCACAGGAGCGATCAATTTCGAACTCACTAGTCTTGAACTTCAAATTCGGTCAATACCGATTGCTAGTATTGTTATTCCTTTCGATATTTTAACAGTACTTATTTTTTTATGATTTTTTGAATTTTTTTTTCTGTGTTGATTGGAAAGAGTTTGTTTGAGTTATCGGTAGCTAGTTTAATTGGAAAGAGTTGCATATTATAACGAGATCTAGTTTTCTATAGCAGGAGCCTAGAACACCATTACGAGCTCCAAGTCTATATCAGAAACCAATGAAGCCTGTAAGACCTCCTTTGATCCCACCTGAGAATGAGGCAGTCAGGCAAGAAGAGAAGGCATTCTCACATCCATTGGGAAATGTCTTCCGGATCCAAGACAGTCCTCATTCTCAAAGAATAAAGAATGAAAATAATGAAAAGAATGATCTTTCCACTCCATTTTCATTACGAAGATGTATCACGTCAGGATCCGTTGCTCAAACCGAATCACGCCAACGTTATGATGTTAATTAGTTAGTAGACATAGGTTGGCATCACTACCAAATTTAATTTCGATCAGAGAAGGAAAATAATTAAAGAATGATCTTTCAACTCCATTTTCATTACGAAAATGTATCACGTTAGGATGTATCACGTCAGGATCCGTTGCTCAAACCGAATCACGCCAACGTTATGGAAGTTCCTGGATCGTGTGAAATAAGATTAGTACCAACCTCTAATTTTCGTCGAAAATTTATTTGGTCGGATCCTAATCATAGGCCAACCAAACGGGCTTGAACTATAATAAGAAGTGAAAGTTACCGATAGAGAACGTAAGATAAGGGCCCTCTACTATGATTCACTTCCGGAATTGTATGGATCCGTGCAGGAGGGGCCACAGTATAAAAAAAATTTAAGAAAACTTTTTCAACTACTGGCTTAACCCTTCCGACAGTATCCATCCCCTAATGGGGGACAAACAAAGTGCAGTGGGAAAATCAGTGCTCAGTTAGTGTAAAGAAAGCAAGGAGTACAGATATCAAGATATTCTAGAACTAAGAAAGAGGCTGCTTACAGAACTCGCTGCCACACCATAGATTCATAGCTTTCGAGCTTTATCTCATTGAGATCGTAAGTAGAACATACACACATAAACTGGAAATAGATTCTAACAAAAACTTCTATTAGCAATCAAGAAGTTTGCTTTGGCATGGGTACCCATTATACATCGAAATGTATGAAAATAGAGAATCAACAGCACATACAGAATTTATATGACATTACAGGAGCTGCAGTTATAGGTCATGATAACTAAAATTGAAAAAGAACTGCCACAGAAGCTCTAGCGGCAAAATCCGGCAACTTATAACAAAAGCTCCACCACTAACTACACGTTTGCTCGCATGAGCACAAAATCTATAAGACATACTTCAATCAACAGACATCATTAAATGATTTTTAATCTCAAACTGAAAGCAAACTCTAGGAGAAGAGGTGCAAGCAATGCAAAAAAGAAATAGAGGTGCAAGCTAACACTTGAAAGGACAATAATTTGCAAACTTACTAGCATACACAAAGTAGCCTAAATATCTAAGTATTCAAATCTATTGAATAGGTCAGCTGCAACTGCCCTACATTACCGTAGCTGAAAAATAAGCCTCGATGATTAGATTCCAAGTTGCACTAATAATCGATACAGGCTCTGCGTAAGCTTAGACTAAGTATTGATCGAATTCGAGGTTCAAAACCGGTGAGCTCGGGATTGATCACTCTAGTGACACGATACGGGGAACAGGAAGAAAAGGAGGAGGAGGAAAAAAAATACGATTTCCTTACCTAATTGATGATTGTTGGATAGCACACTAGGGTTTGGCCCGCAGTCGGCAAAGATTGAGAGAGAAATTGAAGGAGGTTGTATTGTGTTAAGAATTTCACCGAATACCAACGACCGCCGAATCGGAGAAACAATGGGGGCTCGAGAGGAGGAACGAAGAAGAGAAGAAGGGGAGGAAAGAAGAAAGCGAGGGAGAAAAAGAAAAAAAAGAATAATTGATACGAGTGTGACGATGTCTAATGGCACACCAAATTACAGTGTACCCGTATAGCAAAATATTGGAAATACGATAGTGTGCACGAACGAAAAATAGCACAACATAATATATAGCACACATTATGATCTTACAATTCAAGTTGAGATTGTTAAAGATGAATAATGCAATCACACAACACAAAGATATACGTGGGGAAAGACGAGAAAAATCCCGATGGTATGGTCACACCAAAATAAATATCACTATGCGATAAGATTACAATGTAGGCTTACAACTTTGTTTTCTTGTTTGCATTCAACTTGCATTCTCTCTTTGCATGCTTCTCCCAAATTCCACACATTTGGGACATATATATAGGATGCAAGAAAATCCTTTGATACCTATTTCACTAAATAACTAACTCTCCAAAGCAACCCTTCGGCTTAGTAACCACCTTGACATTTATTCATTGGCATAACTTCTTTATGGTAGTTAGATGAATCTGGACATAACTTTCTCATGAATGAATCTGGACATAACTACCATAAGAGCTATGTTGGACTAAATTATGGACTACGAACAGCTACTTGTGGACTGCTTGATTAGAAGCTCATCAAGGTGTCTTTATATTCAACAAATCTCCCACTTAAAGACACTTTGCCATGTTTTTCCAAGAAAGTAAGAAGTTGGTACGAAAGTACCCGTATCGGAGGTACTGAAAATAAATAAAGGCCGAGCGGAGCAAGGGCTAGTGTACTTACTAGCTGACTTCCGAAGTTCATCATGCCTTAGGCAATTTTCCTCCAACTCCATTGCTTTCTTGAGATGCTTTCTTAGGATACTAGTGACCACTACGACTGCTGTCCTTGCTGTTGTCCATTGTGATTCCATACAAAGTTCTACAAAATTCAAACTTGTAAAAAGAGTTAGGCAAACCAGCCACTTTTAACCATAGCCCTTACCCGCTCAAGTAATGTCCTTTGAACCGCTCCGCAACTTCATTTTACTGTGGAGTATAAGGTACAGTGGACTGCCATTTGATCCCTTGTTCGGCTAAGAAAATAAGGAATTCATCACTGTCGTATTCTCCTCCATTGTCTGACCATAGGCACTTGATCCTACTGCTGGAATCAAGTTTCACCCGAGCTTTATAGTACTTGAACACACCAAAGACCTCTGACTTTCTTCGAATTGGATACACCCAGCTTCGTCGAGAAAAATCATCAATAAATGTTACCAAATATTTGGCGCCCCCAAATGAAAGCTGCGGTGACTCTCACACATCCGAATGAACCAAGTCAAGAACGGCTTTAGCTTTGGAGAATGATCTTCCAAAATTGGTACGGTGTTGCTTCCCGGTAACACACTCCTCACAAAACGGCAACTTAACTTCGGATCGCCCTGGCAAGAGCTTCCGGTCATAGAGAATTTTAAGGCCATACTCCGAAATGTGGCCCAGCTTCAAGTGTCACATTCGAGTTACCTCCTCTAAACTACTGCCGGATGCCACACTTGCATCTCCATGTGATAGTGTCACTCCAAGCACTTGGTACAATTTGGAACCGATCTTTTCTCCCTTCAAGATTTCTTGCCCATCCTGGATAACGTTCATAATGCCACTCTCTATTCGGGTCTTACAACAAAGGTCATAAAGCTGTCCAAGAGATAGCAAATTTTTAGTGAGGCGAAGTACACGGCGTACCTTACTGATGAGGCGAATCTTTCCATCTTCTCCCTTGAGCATGATGGAACTAACTTCAATAACCTTTAAGACTTGGCCATTTTTCATCCGCATGTTACCTCCATAAATGACTTCATACTAATAGAACCAATCCTTTCTGGATGTCATGTGCCAAGATGCTCCTGAATCCAAAATCCAGACATCAGAAAATTTGGGCTCGTCTTCGGTAACAATTGCTATTTCGCCAATTAAAGCCTCGCCCTCATCCAAGTTATATGCCACACATGCTTGAGACTTGGAGACTTCTGTACTTCCTTCTTTGGCTAACGACTTACACTCACGCTTGTAGTGCTCAAGCTTTCCGCAAGCAAAACACTTTACTTGCCGCTTGTTCCTCTATTGCTGCTCCGTGCTACTACTTCCAAAATTCCGCTTCCTTTTATTATCTTGTGCCAACAACAAAACTTCCGGTTGTTGTCCACCAGGCACAATATCAAGTTTGTCCTTTCGACGAATTTCTTCTTCAATAACAGCTGCAACGATATCTTCATAAACAAGTGATTTCAAGTCACTGTTACTTGTTTGATTTATGACAACTTGATCATAAGAACTTGGAAGACTTTGGAGTAAAATCAAGACACGCTCGTCAGTCTCTATCTTCTTCTCTAGTGCTGTTAATTGAGAGAAAAGAGAAACATTGCACTAAGATGATCAGCTGTAGAAGAAAGTTTCAGTCATGTGAAGAGAATACAAACTTCGTATCAACAATATAGCATGTTGCCTTGACTTCTTGGCATAAACTTTCTGAAGCTTTTCCCAAACCTCTTTTGCGGTCTTTAGTTCTGAGACACTAAGAAGCACATGATCAGCAAGAGAAAGATGTAGATTTGCCATAGCATACATTTCAATCTTTTGCCATCTATCGTCCGTTATATTGTCGGGACGATCCTCTAAAGCGGCAAAGCAATTTTCTTTGGCTAGAATTGAAAAAATCTTCATCCTCCACAATGGGTAGTTGCACCCATTGAATTTTTCAATCTCAAACTTGTTTGCCATCAGAAAAACCGTAAACTCTGATATCACTTGTTGGAAATACGGTAGTGTGCACGAACGAAAAATAGCACACACTAGGATCTTGCAATCCAAGTTTTGCTTTCTTGCTTGCATTCTCTTTTGCATCCTTCTCCCAAATTCCACACATTTGGGACGTATATATAGGATGCAAGAAAATCCTTTTGATAGTTAGTCCACTAAATAACTAACTCTCCAAAGCAACTCTTCGGCTTAGTAACCACCTTGGCATTTATTCATTGGCTTCCTTATGGTAGTTAGATAATCTGGACATAACTTTCTCATGAATGAATTTGGACATAACTACCATAAGAGCTATGTTGGACTACCAACAGCTACTTGTGGATTGTTTGATTAGAAACTCATCAAAGTGTCTTTATATCCAACACAAAAGACGGGTCAAATCTGGACCGTCCGATTTCGTGTGTATGATGTGCATACATTTTACACTATTAAAATTGAAAGTATTTTGATGATAAAATATATTTGAAAATTATTGTTAAGCTAACATGTCTACATTGAATTTGAATAGCACATGAAACTGGATAGAACATCATGCAAAAATTGGATAAGTGTTGAGACTTTATTAACACGCTAACTTTAGATGTGTATATCATTCTACTCACGGCATCAAATAGAGATTTTCTTAATTGCTTTTGAAAGATGGCTTGACACACAGTCAATTGAGACCGAGAACACAAAATTTCATCAAGTATTGAAGACAGGAATAATCTGTGAAGTTCGCTGATCAAATTGCCCAACATCACTAGATCACTTGGATAGCACCTCGACACATCGAACGGCAAATGCTATATCTCTCTGCTTAGAGATGATTTTGGAGATTTAATTTTTTCTACGGATAGAAGACATCTTGAGTTTCTACATTTCAAAAATCAGGTCATTCTATGGAGAAGCGAATCCAAATCGGAGAAGCTCATTATTTTGCACCTGTCATTTCTAGATGCACCCGAGTGAACCCAATCTGGACGGCAACTTGCAAATTCGATATCTCTCAGCTCGAGTCATATTTTGGAGAACCGATTTTTGCTACTAGAATCTGACTCAAATATTTATTTAAAATCCAAATTTGAGGTAAAATAATCTACGAACAAGTTTAGAAAATCTTTAAAGTGACTGGACAGAATTCATTACAGATGGACAGAACCATGCTAGCTATGAGTGCACCTAAACTATATTCGATTTTTACTCGTGCGAATTAGTTGAAACTGATTTCAGAAGAGGCTAGCTCAATCAAATATATATACAAAAAATTTATTTTCAAACTTTGTGGAGAGCATATTGGAAAGTATTAAAAATATCTACAAAGATGGGAAGAATCCAGTATGCAGACAACTCCTACCGGATCTAATTCAAACGCTCATATCTTGGCCATCCGTTTGAATTTTATGTTAGAACTCCCAAGTTAATTTTGATGATAATATGAATTAAGAATCATGATTTATGTCGGACTAATAAATTGAGATCAAGTTCTGCATGATTAAACAAAAACAAGTTTATCTTACATACGGCAGACAACAATCACAACCATTGAACAGCCAGCTGCTCTGCTACTGTCAATATGATAGTCAAGCAGCAAGCAGAATTGAGGATCCTACAGTCACTCAACAATTAGCCACTCAACTACTAATTATACGAAGACTTTTCTGTGACGCTCAAAAACAGAGGATTGGGTTCAGCAATGTAACTCCTGCTCAAACCCTTCATCTCAAGATCTTTTTGTTTCACATTTCTCTGAAACAAATAAGATGATACAAGATCTACAACGAGCAAAAAATCACTCTTTTCATAAGAAAGGCATAGCTCAACGTTCAAAGAAAGAAAAGAGATTAATATAACTAAAATTGACTAATCAAGTCACGATGTTGAAGTCAAACCAATCTAAAATAGACCATCTGGATTGCATTAAATCGGGACAAGCAAACTCAGCTCGAAAATTGAACACAACATTTCAGCTGAAGCAAGTCTAGGATCACTGGCGGGTAAATTGAAATTTCCGTCCACATTGCATTTAATGCCAGTAGAGAACTTGCACCAGAGTAGCCAAAACTGATCATAGAAGCGGTTGATTAACCCTGAATAAACTGCTCCTCACTATCTTGAAAATCTATCAACGCAAAAAGAGCGCCAACGGCAATTTTCTTCAACAGGAAGAACCATCCTGCAAAAGCGATAGAGTCTATAAGAAGGGAAGCATAGAGGATGTGCAGAGATCAACGAATAAAAACTCAAAAAACTCATCTGCTCTACGATGTTCAAATCACTCAAGTGAAGAAAGAATTCTTGCTGTTGATCACACAGAAGGCATCATCCTCATCAATTAGCTCGATGTTCTCAACGGAAAACTCCTGAGAATATCTATATACATTGAGATAGATCTTGTGCCAAACCTGTTTTTTTTTTTTAACTACTTACAATTCTGTGATAGAGTGCTTGGAGCACATGGTAAAGAAGCTCGGTTGGAGTTTGATGAAAGTTTATTAACTTTGTAGCAGGGCGAGCATGTCAGCCAGAGGGATTAGGAAGTCCAGTAGACTGTGAAGGATTGTCTTGGTGAAAAAACCCTTAAGGAGCAAGTGTGCTTGGTGAAGCACTTTACTTTTGATGTATGTGTAGCTTGTTAAAAGTTTAGTGAAGTTTAGCTCTTGTGATAGAGCACCTGTGGATGTAGGCAAATAAGTTTGCCGAACCACGTAAAAATACTTTGAGTACTCGCTTCTTTATCTAAGTCGCTACATACTCTAACTCTCTCTGTCTACAGATATAGGATTACTAACAGCCGGCTATACACTTGCTGTATGTAGGATCATTATCTTGTACGAAAATTTTTATTTATCAACTCAATTGACCCCTCGCCTCTTGAGTTGCTCTTATAGGAGATACAATAATTAGTATCATAGCAGGCCTCCAAAATCAAAGGTCTAAACAATCTTGAGGTAAAATATCCTTATGGCTAATCTTGTTCTTACAGCTTTTGAAGGAAGATCCTCCAACAGACCACCTCTTTTTTATGGAACCAACTATGGTTACTGTAAAACGAGATGACAATATTCATTCGAGTTCAAGACTTTACACTCTGGAAAATAATACGTGATGGACCAATCATGCCAACAAAAGCTGGTCCAGATGGAATACGAATTTCAAAAACTGAACGTGAATACACTGATGAAGACAACAAGCTGATATCAATGAATGACAGAGCCATGCATCTTCTCTACTGTGTACTGGATCCAAATAAATTCAATAGAATCAGTGCTTGCAACACTGCAAAGAAAATATGAGATCAACTAGAGGTAACACATGAAGGAACCACGTAAGTCAAGGAAACCAGAGTAAATCTACTCATGCATGAGTATGAAAACTTCAAAATGAACCGAGGTGAGTCCATTACTCAAATGTTTAACAGATTTACTAACATCATAAATCCCTTGAAGAATTTAGGAAAAGTCCTCAAACCCGAAGAGCTGAAATGGAAATACTGAGAGCTGTTCTGCCAACCTTTGGATCAAAAGTAGACGACATAGAGGAAAATCCAACTTTTCCTCAAATGACTCTAGATGAACTGATCGGTAAGCTGATGGCCAAAGAATTATCATTAAGAAAACTGATGAACGCCCTGAAAGAATTGCATTAAAAACAAACGAACAGCAGGTAAGTGATTTCTCCTTTGATTAAGATATTGCACTTCTAACCGAAAAATTCAAAAGCTTTCTTAGAAGAAACAAGTTCAGAAGAAGAAGAGGTTTTGGAAGAAACATTAGAGGAGAAGATAGACAAGACATAAACTGCTACAACTGCAACAAGCCATGACACTTTAGAAACGAATGTCCCTTACTGAAGAGATTTAAAAATAAAGATATAAGAAAAAAATGAGCAATGGCCGCATGGAGTGATGAGGATGAAAGCTCATCAAAAGATAGTCAGACTGAGCCTGACAAAAATGAAGAAATCAACCTATGCTTGATGGCCGATCATGAAGATATAAATGAGGTAAGCTCTACTGATTGTGATGACTCTAATAAAGAATTACAAGATGTGTTTGACGAACAGTATGCAAAATACCTACATGCTAAGACTGATTGCAAAATCATAAAAATATGCATGCATAAATTCAAGGATAAAAATGAATGTCTAAAGAAAGAGATACTTACATTAAAAAACGCCTTAGAGGACAAAACAGATGCAACAAAAGACACACTACATGCTGATTATGATCACATGAACTCCGAACTATGTGCATTACACATTGAAAATAAACGACTAATGCAAATTAATGAAAAGTTACATGTTAAGTTAGATGAATGTAAGTAAACTGACAAACTGCACATAAACCTCAAGTGTGGATATGATAAAAAGAATTGCTGAATTTGAAGAGTTGAATGAAGCACTAAGTCGAAAAATAGACAGATTATCATATCCTACCATTCCAAATCTCAAGCCATTCATGAATGATTACACTACTATGTACGTAAAAGAGAATAAGCTGAAAGAAGAAAATGAAAGACTGCATCAAGAAAACAAGAACCTTCAAAATAAGAATCTTGATCTAGAAACTTCACTAGCAAAATTTGTAAAAGATAAAGACAGACTTGATGCAATACTAGGAGCTCAACGCATACATACAGAAAAGAAGGAATAGAATTTGTACCTACCTCATCTAAAGCAACTAGTAAACAAACCACAAGGTATGAAGATAAAAAAAAGCAACTGGCTCTACCAGCTACACAGTTATGTAGTCAGCAAGGTTGCAGAACAAAAAAATATGGGCCCCGTTTGGACGTGCTAAAACTTTTATGCTTTTGAAGTAAAGCTGCTTTAGAGTGCTGTAAGCGGCTATGAAGCTTTTGCTGTAAAAGCAGCTTTATGCTGACAAGTGTTTGGATAAATTTTTACTATATCATGCTTTATAATGCTGAAAGCTGAATGAAATATTTGGCTAAACTTGTGCTTATTTCTATATAAGATATATAATGATTGAAATGCCTCTAAATATATAGTAATTGATATATTATGAAATTTTTTATTTTTTTGATATATTATTTTTTTATAAATTTAATAATTTTATTATGTAAAATTTATATAAATAATTACTTATATCAATATTTATAAATTTATTAACAAATAATATTATTGATATAAATTAATAATTAAATTTGAATAATATTTATTATATCATTATTATTATAATATTAAATTTTAAAATATATTTAAATCTCTATAAATTATAAATTTTATTTTTATAGAGTAAAAATATTAAATAAATATTGAACAACTAATAGAGTTAATTATTAATAATACCAAATAAATTCTAATATAGATATTGTACGATCGTACATACTATAGCAAAATAAAATACATTCATAAGATAAAAAAAACACAATATTCACAATAAACAATAGATAGGTGAAACGTGACGAGTCTGTTGCATACTCTTGATAAATATTCCCTGCACAAATTAGCACGCTGAGTTAAAATCAAGAAACCTTTGAATATTTTGTGAGCTGAGTTAAAATCAAGAAACCTTTAAAAGCATACTGGAACAGAAAAAGACTTGAAAGGAGAAAGAAAAAACAAACAAGGATGGTGCATGAGGACATCAGTAGAAATAGTGTCTCCTTGAGTTTTCCTCATGACAATGTAAAACGTATATTACCCAAGTAATGGAATCAACAACTCAATAATGATACAGTAACAGCAAAGGAGTCCAAATTTTATAAATAAGACAAGTAACAAACAGCAATTACTTGAGAAAGCAATGCCAAGCATGATGACTTCTTGATCTACACCCTTTAATACAAAGCTTCTTCAGTGCAAGCTTGCACTTGTCAGCAATACAAGCAATCTCATCATCCCCAAATGTCTCCAACCCACAAAGGGCTAGTCACTCAAGCCCACGGCAACTAGCCATCAAGTGTAAGACTTCCAGCAGTAGGTTAACTCCAATAAGCACAAGCTCCTACAGTTCAGGACACCTACGGGCAACCGCAGTAAGCGCTGGATCCCCAATCCTATTAGTCCTTCATCCAATATGAAGCTTCCGCAATCTATGGCATCCTTCACACAATGCAATCAATCCAGCATCCGTACACTCAGGTGCCTTAACAAGATGTAAATTTCACCAACCTGGAGCTTCTCAAGATGAACTTCAATCAAACCAGTAGCTTTGGGAGCTATCTCTTGAAGCAACTTATCCCAATCTCCAGAACACCGGGAAAGCCGTAAAGTTGTCAAATTTGGGGCAGCAGCAGACACTAGAGGAGCGAAACACTGAGCATTATACAGCTTCTTCCACGAAATCGATTTCAAACTACCTTGCAGAGGCGACCAGAGAGTTCGGCGACGTTGTTCGGAGAGGAGCCTCGGATGCGTTTCAGCGACAATTCTTCGAGGGACTTCGAATCGTGAACAATCACAAACACGCCCTGCAGGCCAAACGTGCACGAAGCACACGAAAGCTTCCGACAATTGGAAGCTAGCGACGGCATCGCCGCCGGAGTTAAATTTCGGCAATACCGAATCTTCAACCTCAGTAGATTCGAGCACCTTGAAACGATATCAGCGAACTCCACATCATCAATCGACTCCGCCCGCCGATCGCATTTGAGCGCGAGTTTAGCGACGAAATCGAACCTACTAAGTAGGCCAGGAGCTCCAGCAGCTAAAGTAGCACAAGCATCGAGAGAAAGCCGGCGACGGCTTTGTCCTTCAACAACCAACCATCGGCGACAAACAATTACTGCTTCTGCGCCACCGCCGCCACCGCTTCTGCTTCAATGCTACCGCGGCTGCGAGAAAACAGAAACAATTTCCACTTCTGCTTCTGACCCTGCTTCAATGCTTCAAAGAAAACAGAAAAAGTCAGAGTCGGAGAAGCAAATCGCTGCTGTGGGAGAAGGATCGCGGCTGCGAGAGAGAGCGACTGAGTTGGAGGAGAGAAATGAGAGAAAACGAGTGGTGTGGGTGTGGTAGAAGATATATCTATCTCTGTAATTTAGCAAACTAATAACGGACAAATACGTCATTTCCAATGTCTTTATGAAAAGCCGCCGCGCGGCTTTACAATGAAAGCACCGAATTGGTGATTTTATTTTTTCACTATTGAAAGCTGCTTAAAGCAACTAAAAATATTTCATGACAAACGACATTTTTACTGTGCTGTGCTTTATTGAAGCTTAAAGCATCAATAAAGCACAGCCAAACAGGCCAATGGTGTTCAGAGCACAGCTAACGAGTCATATTTTTCAACACCTTTTATTAAATATTTTTATTATGGTTGAAAAGATAATAGTATTAATGCTTATTGGTACAGAAAGAACATCAACAAAATAAAATAATATAGATTCCAAAAAAACAATTAATAGCACTAACTTTTTAGGACCCAAAAAAATTTAGGTATCTAAACATTAAAATTCTTTTTTGCAGGAAGGAAAGGAGCAAATCCGACTGAAATATAACAAGTGGTATTTGGACAGCGGGTGCTCAAGACATATGACTGCGAATGAAAGATGTTTCAATAGTCTGCAAAAATAATTCGGTGAAAATGTGATTCTATGAGACAACAGTAAGTGCAAAATAATAGGTGTAGGAAAGATAGGTAATTCCTCATCCCTTTGCATCGAAAATGTTTTTCATGTTAAAGGATTAAAACACAACTTGATAAGTATAAGTCAACTCTGTGACAATGGCTTCAAAGTCAACTTTGATAATCACTGTTGTTCAATTTTTAACTTATCATCTGAAGAAGAAGTGCTAAATGGAGAAAGTGAAGACAATATTTATTTTCTTTATATTGATGATCTCCTTAATCATAAAATGTGTTTAGTTGCAAATCAGCAGAAAAGTAGCTGGCTCTGGCACAGACGACTGGGGCACTGTAACATAAAGATTCTATCAAAACTATCCAAACTCAAATTAGTAAAAGGTTTACCAGAAACAAATTACAATCTGGATGAATTATATGATGCATGTGCTAAAGGAAAATAAGTAAAGTCATCATTAAAGCTCAAGTAAGCAATAACAACTAGCAAGTCATTACAACTACTGCACATGGATTTTTTTGGGCCATCAAGGACAGCGAGTTTGGGAGGTAAGTATTACTGCTTAGTAATTGTAGATGATTACTCTTGTTTTTGTTGGGTTTATATGTTTCTTCAAAAAGGTTAAAAAAGAACTCAACCTCAATATCTGTTCTGTAAGAAGTGATTATGGTAAGGAATTTCAAAATTTCTATTTTGATGAATTTTGTGACACTAATGGTTTAACGCATAACTTCTCCGCTCCTAGAACTCCCCAACAGAATGGTGTAGTGGAAAGAAAAAACAGAGTGCTAGTAAAAATGGCCAAAAACATGTTATTAGAACAGAACTTGCCAAAATATTTCTGGGCTGAGACAGTCAACATTGCATGCCACATAATTAATCGTGCACTTATTCGACCCATTCTTAAGAGAACTCCATATGAGCTTCTAAAGGGAAGAACTCCTAATATTGCGTATTTAAGAACTTTTGGTTGCAAATGTTTCATACTGAATAATGGAAAAGATAATCTTGGAAAGTTTGATGCAAAAAGCGACAAAGGTATTTTTCTTGGTTACTCTTTGACATCAAAAGCATATAGACTTTTCAATAAAAGAACTATGATTGTTGAAGAATCTGTGCATTTATTATTAATGAGTCTAACAATGGGCCAAGAAAGAATTCAGAATTAGATGCAGGGTTAGAAGAAGAAGAATTATTTCCGTCAGCAAAAATACAACAAATTCCAGAGAACCAGACAACTGACAAATAGCCAGCTAAAATAATAGAGGAAGGACAAGTCTCTGGAGGTTTACCTGATCAAGTAGAAATCAATGAACCAATTCACAGAACTTTCAAGCACAAATTCAGTCATCCATAGGAAAACATATTGGGTGAGGTAAATGAAGGTATACGAACTAGATCTCATTTTAAAAATAATTTTATGGAACATTCTGCATTTGTATCAAACTTGGAGCCAATGTGCATATATGATGCTCTAAAAGATAGCTCATGGATCATTGCTATGCAAGAGGAATTAAATCAGTTTGAAAGAAACAATGTGTGGCATCTTGTTAAGAAACCACTAAATAAATCTATCATATGAACTAAGTGGGTCTTTAAAAATAAAATGGATGAAAATGAAAATATCATTAGGAATAAAGCTAGATTAGTGTCAAAAGGATATAATCAAGAAGAAGAAATAGATTTCGATGAAACATATGCTCATGTTGCACGTCTTGAAGCTATTAGAATACTACTTGTTTTTGCATATCATAAAAACTTTAACCTCTTTCAAATTGATGTCAAAAGTGCCTTCTTGAATGGATTTCTAAACGAAAAAGTATATGTTGAACAACCTCCTGCTTTTGAGGATATTAATTTTTCAAATCATATTTATAAACTGAACAAAGCACTCTATGGTCTGAAACAAGCTCCCAGAGCTTGGTATAAGCGGTTAAGCACATTTTTGATTGAAAAAGGCTTCAGTCGAGGTAATATTGACTTAACTCTATTTACTTTGCGTGAAGACAATCACATGCTAATTGTTCAGATTTATGTAGATGACATAATCTTCGATGCCACTAATGAAAACTATGCAGAAAATTCTCTGAGTTGATGCAAGAGGAATTTGAAATGAGCCTCATGGGAGAATTGAATTACTTTCTCGGTTTACAAATCAAACAACTGAAAAATGACATCTTCATAAATCAGAGTAAGTATATTAAAGAATTGATCAAGAAATACAGTATGGAAGGAGCAAGGAGATAAGCACTCCAATATCTACTTCCTGCAAGCTGAACCGGGATGAAATAGGTAAAGCAGTCGATCAAAAATTATATAGAAGTAGGATTGTATCACTCTTATACCTAATTGCTAGTAGACCAGATATTCAATTTAGTGTATGCTTATGTGCTAGATTTTAAAGTGATCCTAAAGAATTCCATATGATAGCTGTAAAATGATATAATCCAGAGAACAAGGAAAGATGCAGAAGACGAAAATAAGAGAAGTTAGCCAGAACAAAGTGGAGAGAATGAAAAAAATAGGCATAGTGAAGAACAAATCTCATATGCCCATTGCTACGGTATATCTCTTTATTTATAACTTAAAGAGTTCCATTCTAATTGAAACTCTTCGACAATGTAAACTCCTCTAAAAGGAATTACAATAGGAATTAAACTTAATTTTTAAGAGTCCCTAATGGACCTAAATACTCAAATGCCAGAACAGGGCACCTACTAGGCGCCCTATTCTGCACCCGGGTCACCCTTTGAATGGTGACCCGGAACAGTCTGGCGTCAAGACTTCTTAGCCACTTTCTGAGTACGGATGCAATGACGTTTATCTTTCAGACCCTTCAGGCATGCACCCCGGACACGTCCGACACCTCATTGCCGTCCTCTGGTTCCAGCGAGGTCGTCCGGCGTCATTTGCCACCCTAAGAGACTTCTCTGTTTTGGCATCCACTGACTTCAGCTTCCTTTGTTTCTCCCTGTTCTTCTCGTTCTTAGCATATGTTCTCCGATTGATTGATAGATTATCTTCTTCAATTCTCCTATTCGTATCAATCCCTTCCCCTTCAGGACTGGACTCGCCCTCGAGTCCTTGTACATCTGACTCTTGCACGGAGTGCTCGGGCAAACTGGATGACATCGTAGGTGGTATGAAACGAGCATCCTTCAGTTGGGAAATATGAAAAACCGGATGAATGCGTGATCCTAATGGCAGGGCAAGCTGGTAAGCAACTGGACCAATCCGTTCGGTAATACGATATGGTCCAAAATACCAATAAGATAATTTCTGATTTCTCCTAGCAGTCACAGAATACTGACGATAAGGCTGAAGGTTAGAAAAACCATATCATCGACTGCAAATTCCAGCTCCCGACGATGGCCATCAGCTTTCAATTTCATCTTGGCTTGGGCACGTTGAAGATGAAATTTCAAATCTAGTAAAATTTCATCCCAATCCCTCAACTGATGTCCCAACGCATCTGAACGCAGCGGCCCAGAGGCAAAGGAGATTAGCGGCGGTGGGGGTTGCCTATAGACAACTTCAAATGGACTTGTTTGAGTCCCTGACTGAGTACTAGTATTGTAAGAAAATTCAGCCCAATGAAGCCAGCGCATCCACTGTTTGGGATGTTCACCCACGAAGCAGCGAAGATAAGCCTCAAGACCTCGGTTGACAACCTCAGACTGTCCGTCTGATTGAGGGTGATAAGCTGAACTTAGATGTAATGCAGTGCCTTGAAGCTTATTGATTTCCTGCCACAAAGAACTCAGAAATATAGGATCTCTATCTAAGACAATGGAATTAGGAGCACCATGTAACCGAATAATCTCTTTGGCAAATACGTTGGCAACCTGAACAGCAGTATAGGGATGTTTTAATGGTATAAAATCAGCAAACTTGGATAGGCGGTCCACTACCACTAAGATATCGCGGCCTTCCGACAACGGCAGTCCTTCAATGAAGTCCACAGAGATATCTATCCATATTCTATTGGGGATTGGTAATGGCTGTAGTAATCCTGCTGGTTTGAGTGATAAGGATTTAGCCTTAGCACAAGTGATGCATTCTTTAATATAGCGTTGAACATTCGAGAAAAGACCTGGCCAATAAAATTGTTGGCTAACTCGTTTGTATGTCCTGGACTGTCCACCATGACCTCCTATGGCTGAATTGTGTGCCTCGAACAATAGTTGATGCCGTAGCGCCTTTTCTGCTGGAACCCAAAGCCGGCCCTTGTGACATAGAAGACCATACACTATGGATAGCTCTGAGTGCTCACCTCCATTAACCGCCTGAATCAGGTGTTGTACTACTGGGTCATTGCTATGTGCTTGTCGTAAATCCGTCCAGAAGGAGGACTGCTGAGTGGATATCGCTGCACACGTGGCTTCATTCATGCGTGATAAAGCGTCAGCCACAATGTTTTCCTTACCTGCTCGGTATACGATTTGGTAATCGTATCCCATTAATTTCTCTGGCCACTTTTGTTGAGCAACAGAAGTAATACGTTGCTCCAATAAGTATTTCAGGCTTAGGTGGTCGGTTTGAATGAGAAAGTGATTGCCCAACAAATAAGGCTGCCATTTCTGGACAGCTAGCACTAAAGCTAAAAACTCTTTCTCATAAGTGGATTTGCTCGCAGCCGATGGAGATAGTGCTTTACTGAAAAAGGAAATTGGTTTCCCCTCTTGTGAGAGCACTGCACCAAGGCCCGTCCTTGACGCGTCGGTTTCTACTACAAATTGTTTAGAAAAATCAGGAGGAACCAACACTGGAGTGGATGTCATTGCCTCCTTAAGACGCTGGAATGCTTCACTGGCTGAAGAGGACCATGCAAAGGAATCCCTTTTTAATAGCTCTGTGAGTGGGGAAGCAATACGACCATAATCTTTAACAAAGCGGCGATAGTAGCCTATTAACCCTAGAAAGCCCCTCAGCTGAGTTTGTGATTTGGGTATCGGCCAATCCAGCCTTGCCTGCACTTTAGATGGATCTGCAGAAATGCCTTATACCGAAACTATATGACCCAAGTAGTCTAATTTCTCGCATGCAAATTGGCATTTAGAAAAACTTGCTTGGAGCTTATTGGACTGCAAGACAGTGAATACTGAGGCCAGATGTTCCAGATGCTCTTGCAACGAAGGACTATATATGAGAATATCATCAAAGAAGACAAGAACAAAGCGCCTAAGATATGGCCTAAAGATATCATTCATGATAGCTTGAAATGTTGCAGGTGCATTAGTTAGGCCAAAAGGCATCACTAAGAATTCATAGTGGCCATCATGGGTTCTAAAGGTTGTCTTATGTGTGTCCTCTTGTTTAACTCTAATTTGGTGATAATAGCCCGACTTCAAATCCAATTTAGAAAAATTTTTGGCACCGTGTAATTCATCTAATAGCTCATCTATGACTGGGATGGGAAACTTGTCCTTGATAGTAATTAAGTTCAAAGCTCAATAGTCTACACAAAATCTCCAGGTGCCATCTTTTTTCTTAACTAATAAACCGGGAGAAGAAAATGTAGAAGTGCTAGGTTTGATAATAACTTGTTCTAGCATTTCCTTGATAGTCCTCTCAATTTCTGCCTTCTGAATGTAAGGGTAGCGATAAGGGCGAACATTTGCTGGTGCTGAACCGGGTATCAATGGAATGCCATGATCTAATGAACGTTGTGGAAGTAATCCTGTTGTGGGCTGAAACACCAAGCTAAATTGCTCCAGCAAAGAATGCACGCTAGCAGGTAAGGTGCATTTGTTTGGTGTCAAGTCATCTGCTGGCATGATCCTTACTGAACACAATGTGGAGGAGTGGTGGAGGCTAGTCAGTCTAGACACACCGCCTTCTCTTATGCCTTTTAAAATAACCTGTTTCCCAGCTAAAGCAAACTGCATTTCTGATGTTTTCCACTCGGATACCACTTTCCCCAACTCTTCTAGCCACTGAATTCCCAAAACTAAGTCCATGCCCCCAAGAGGAAAAGGATATGCATCTACTTGTAGACTAATACCTTCAATTGCTAGAGGTATATCCTTGTACATGACCCCAATTGAATGCAGTCTCCCATCAGCGAGCTCCACATTGAGTGTTGAAACAGTTGTTATGTGTAGCTTAAGATGCTTTGCCAGGTTCTCGGAGATGAAGTTGTGAGTGCTGCCCGAATCGATTAGAATAAAAACTCTTTGCCTTTTGATAGAGCCTATTATTCTAATTGTTTGTGGACCAACAAGGCCATGTATAGCACTTAACGATAGTGTAGCTTCCTCCCTACTGCTCAGTCCTTCATCATCAGTGCTCTCCTCTTCATCAAATCCTTATTCTTCGTTTCCTGCAATAGAATATAATTTAGAGCTGCATCTATGACCCCTTTCGTATTTAGCATCACAATAAAAACATAATCCTTTGGCCCTCCTAACATTGATATCCGCTACACTCAGTCCAGTAGTTCGAGCGCAAGTAGTATTGGTAGATGCTGCTGGCAAGCTATTCTGTTGTAAGGCTGTGGCTGCAAGAATTGTGGAGCTCCCATCATTGCGGTTTTGTTGAAATCGCACTGGCCGAGCCAAACTTTGGCTCAAGGTCGATTTTTGTTTAAAAATTCTTGCCAATTTAAAAGTTTCCTACAGACATGAAGGATTGTTGGCCATAACATCTAGGGCAATACGTTTAGATAGTCCACCACAGAAATTCCCAATAAGATCCACTTCTGCTGCAAGAGGTAATCTGCACGAAGTCTTCAAAGGCTGCCTGATAATCGGCCACTGAACCAGTTTGCACCAACTGTTTAAGAGCAAAACTGGGGTGTCCTAAGGCTGTGTTTCCGAACCTCTGTATGAGAGCTTCTTTCAATTGTTCCCATGTGTGATGAGGCTTATCAATTTCATAGTTTTGATACATCTATTGGCTTCGTCCTGGAAATACATCGGCGCTATAGAAAGACATTCGTCCATAGGAATCCGATAGTACTTGAAATATTTCTCCGCCGAATAAATCCACTCGTGGATTTTTGTCCCATCAAGATAAGGAAATTTGTGCCTGTCTCTTGGTAAGTGGTGTTGACCTTCGTGTTTCTAGTGTTTTGATAGTGTGTCACATTTGGATGATGATGAGTAGGGTGTGGATGCTGGCCAGTGGTTGAGATGGTGGATATTGGGGCTCGGTAGAGGGGTTCCTGATGTGGTTGGTTTAGTACTGTAGGTTCCAGCGAAAAGTGTGGTTGTCCTGGTAATGGTAGAAGGGGAGGTTGCTGACGTTGTGGTGGTTGGTATGTTTAGATGTTCATATCAGTAACTTGCTGGTGTAAGGCAGTAGGTTGATCCCTATTGATGGAAGTTAGGTGGGTGGATATGGTTGCATTATAAGATGTATATGGTAAATGATTATGAGATGGTTGGTTGATAGAGGGTTGCATCTGTGCCACTGGTTGTCGATTTATCATAGCTTCAATGGGGGTAATGGTTGGTTGTCTAACGGCTCTAGGTGTAGCTTGTTGGGACTTACTCATTGAGTTTACCATACGTTGTATCTCTGCGAGATCCGCCGTTAATCGTGCTATGCAACTCATAAAATTCGCCGCCATCATATTGAATTGCTCTCGTAACTCCGGTTCTGCCCCATTGTTTATTTGTGGTTCCGGCGATTGAGGCGCTCTTAAAAAATTCCCGGAATCCACCGATTGAGATTTTGGTGATTCGGCTGCCATGGCATTGATATTTTTCATAGCTCTGATACCAATTGATGTAATCCAGAGAACAAGGAAAGATGCAGAAGACGAAAATAAGAGAAGTTAGCCAGAACAAGATGGAGAGAATGAAGAAAATAGGCACAGTGAAGAACAAATCCCATATGCCCATTGCTACGGCATATCTCTTTATTTATAACTTAAAGAGTTTCATTCTAATTGAAACTCTTCTACAATGTAAACTCCTCTAAAAGGAATTATAATAGGAATTAAACTTAATTTTTCAGAGTCCCTAATGGACCTAAATACTCAAATGCCAGAACAGGGCACCTGTTAGGTGCCCTGTTCTGGTCCGGGTCATCCTTTGAATGGTGACCCGGAACAGTTTGGCATCAAGACTTCTTAGCCACTTTCTGAGTACGGATGCAAGGACGTCTGTCTTCCAGACCCTTCGGGCATGCACTCCGGACACGTCCGACACCTCATTGCCGTCCTTCGGTTCCGGCGAGGTCGTCCAGCGTCATTTGCCACCCTAGGAGCCTTCTCTGTTTTGGCATCCACTGACTTCAGCTTCCTTTGTTTCTCCCTGTTCTTCTCGTCCTTAGCATATGTTCTCCGATTGATTGATAGATTATCTTCTTCAATTCTCCTATTCGTATCATAAAACGAATCATTAGATATCTAGTTGGAACTAAAGAGCTAGGTTATTCTATCCCAGAGGTTGTGAATTTAATCTATATGCATATGCTGACACTGATTTTGGTAGATGCAAGCTTGATAGAAAGAGCACAAGTGGTTCCTGTCAGTTTCTAAGAAGTTGTTTGATTTCATGGTGCTCTAGGAAATAATCGTCAGTAACCGTGTCAATTGCCGAAGCAGAGTACGTAGCTGTAGGAAGTTGTTGCGCTTAGGTACTTTGGATAAAACAGCAACTTCTAGATTTTGGCTTTGATTTTAAAAATATGCCTATATTCTATGACAACACTAGTGCCATTAAGTTAACAAAAAATCCCATTAACATTCTCGCACAAAGCATATTGACTTACGACATCATTTTATTAGAGAACATATTGAATGCAATAATATAGTGTTAAACTTTGTTAACTCTGAGAATCATCTTGCTGATGTCTTTACCAAGCCTTTAGGATTTGATTCCTTTTCGAAAATATGTCATGAGTTAGGCTTATGCATAATATAAATTTGCTCTGTTCTGCACAACTCTGTTTTACCGTAAGCATGTAATCAGCCACACAACAGCTGACTACAGTTATCACAATGACTCATTCTAAAGCCAAGTAGCTGACCGATCACATGTTAAAACATGACTAAGCTGGCTCGTCTCAAGCTGAATACATTATTAGCTAGCCCAACCAGATAATCTCTTCCATCCCTTCTTCAACCTAAGGCCAAAGAACTCCCTCTCCCGAAACCCTTGCTCAAAATCTTCAATTTTCAATCTCTCGAAACAACTCCTGCCCCCAATCTCAATCATGCCAAAGAGAAATTCAAAGTCTCAGCCAAAGCACTCCAAGACTGCTGTGGACAGCTCAGACAGATTCATTGGGAAGAGCGAATTTGAAAAATATGGTAGGCAACTAGCAATCCCGCCTTGACTTCAGCAAGCATAAACTTTGATGATTTCAACTATTTCGGCTTGGAGGTGGATGAATTGTTCGATGCATAAGGATGGCTGCAGTTCAACAATTGGCCCGGAGAGTATTCCGAAGATTGCGTTCGAATGTTCTATGCAAATCTCCACGAGACAGGAAATTCCTCGATTCAAACCATGGTGAATGATATTGAAATACATCTTGAAGCTAGATCAATGTCACTAATGCTGGACATACCTTACAGAGCTGTGAGTCAATGACTCCAAAATAAACTACATTAAACAAGCTCTGCATACCGAGACCGTGACAAAATACCAATATGACTCCGCCGCTCACCTGCCATTGCTGCCGAGAGCCCTATGCCACATTATCTCCAAGATGATAGTTCCTCGCTCTAGTAACCGCAATGTGATCACAATCTATGATGCCTTTCTGCTATGGAGGTTGGTCAAGAAACTTCCCATCAATCTTTGTGAAGTGATGTTACACCACATGATGAGGGTATCCAAATCGGGAAGTAAGCATTTTCTATTTCCTCACATCATCTGTAGAGTGTGCAGTCTTGAAACAGTGCCTATGGGGTCACTGCAAGTAAGGAAAATGTTCAAACTAGATGCAAGATTCTTAAGGGGAATCACAGAGGCAGAGGCAAAACCCAACAAAGACACTCAAGCAAACCCTTGACTAACACACATGCAGCTTTAGCTCCATTGACAGAATGCCTGACCAATATTCATTATGCAATCCTTGAGCAAACCAAGGAGATAAAAAAGCTCAATGTCACCTTTGAACAGCTCAGAGATGCCATTTGTCAGCTAGAGCATCCCACAAGCAGAGTTGCAAAGGAGGATGCAAAGACAGAGCATGACCAAGCTCATGAGTGTGCAGGACAGGATGCAACTAACTCAGATTCTCCACAGGCTGAAACAAGCATGAACACACAAGATCAGGAAGGAACCTCTGCTCAAAAAGAAAAGTCTGCAAGCCCTGAGACTGCCACAGAGACCCCCATGGATGCAGAGTTACCCACTGCCTGCCCTGCCCCAGCAGCTTCAGAAGCAGTGTTTCCTGAGATCATGCCAACGTCTATTGCCGTCCACGAGCCTCTAACAACCATGCATGATGATCCTCCTCTTTAAGCAGCTCCAACAGCAGCACAATCTGATCCTCAACCTCTTACCATCCTACCTCCTCCCTCTGACCATCCTTCCCCACACTCTCATGTTCTTAGCCTACCTCTTAAACATAAAAATCTCAAACGTAGGGCTCACAAATCTGTTTCTAGTTCCCAACCTTTTTTAGATGATGATGTTGTGATCCTTCCTCAGTCCTCCGCTGCCAAACCCAAACATCAACGTCCCAGACCTTTTGGTTGCAGAACTTCCACCAGACGCAAAAGCACTTAGTTAATTATAATGATTATGCCTAGTTTGTTCGGTTGTTTTATTTCTATTGACTTTCCTGCACTATCTATGCTATTTTGGTTACATTAAATCATTGGTACAATTGTTCTTCTATTTTATCTTTTTGAGATGACAAAGGGAGAGAAAAAGCAGCAGAATTATTGTGTATGCATACAATATGTTGGCACATGTTGGCACAATCACCTGTTATTACAGATATAAAAAATACGTACAAATTGAGGGAGAGCTACATACAGGTAAGTACAGATATAAGAAATACGCACAAATTGAGGGGAGCTACATACAGATAAGCAAGTAAAATAAAATGCACAAGTTGAGGGAGAGCTACACACATGTAACCAAAAGTAAAACCTTGTCCGTGCAATGGTCCAGTAATGATATATTTAAATTGGATACATAAAACGATAATTCTTAATTATTTTGTCATCATCAAAAAAGGGAAGATTGTTGGAACTCCCAAGTTAATTTTGATGATAAGAATGAATTAAGAATCATGATTTATGTCGGACTAATAAATTGAGATCAAGTTCTGCAGGCTTAAACAAAACAAGTTTATCTTACATACGGCAGACAACAATCACAGCCATTGAACAGCCAGCTGTTCTACTACTGTCAATATGATAGTCAAGCAGCATGCAGAACAGAGGATCCTACAGTCACTCAACAGTCAGCCACTCAACTACTAATTATACGAAAACTTTTCTGTGACGCTCAAAAACAGAGGACTGGGTTCAGCAATGTAACTCCTGCTCAAGCCCTTCATCTCAAGATCTTTTAGATTCACATTTCTCTGAAACAAATAAGATGATAGAGCAAAAAATCACTCTTTTCACAAGAAAGACAAAACTCAACATTAAGAAAGAAAAGAAATTAATACAACTAAAATTGACTAATCAAGTCAAGATGGTGAAGTCAAACCAATCTAAAGCAAACAACCTATAATGCATTAAATTGGGACAAGCCAACTCAAGTCGAAAATTGAACACAATATTTCAGCTGAAGAAAGTCTAGGATCACTAGCGGGTAAATTAAAATTTCCTTCCACATTGCATTTAATGCCAGTAGAGAACTTGCACCAGAGTAGCCGAAACTGATCATAGAGGTGGTTGATTAACCGCTGAATAAACTGCTCCTCTCTATCTTGAAAATCTATCAAGCAAAAAGGGCACCAACGGCAATCTTCTTCAAGAGGAAGAACCATCCTGCAAAGGCGACAGAGTGTATAAAAAGGGAAGCAGAGAGGATGTGCAGAGATCAACGAACAAAAACTCAAAAAACTCATCTGCTCTACGATGTTCATATCACTCAAGTGAAGAAAGAATTCTTGCTGCTAATCACACAGAAGGCATCATCCTCAGCAACTAGCTCGATCTTCTCAATAGAAAACTCTTTAGAACATCTATATACATTGAGATAGATCCTGTGCCTAAACTTTTTTTTTTTTTAACTACTTACAATTCTGTGATAGAGTGTTTGGAGCACATGGTAAAAAAGCTCGGTTGGAGTTTGGTGAAAGTTCATTAACTTTGTAACAGGCCAGCATGTCAGCCAGAGGGATTAGGAAGTCCAGTAGGCTGTGAAGGGTTGTCTTGGTGAAAAAACTCTTAAGAAGCAAGTGTGCTTGGTGATGCACTTTGCTCTTAATGTATGTGTAGCTAAAAGTTTAGTGAAGCTTAGCTCTTGTGATAGAGCACCCGTGGATGTAGGCAAAGAAGTTTATCGAAACACGTAAATACTCTGAGTATTTCGCTTCTTTACCTAAGTCGCTACATACTCTAACTTGTACGAAAATTTTTATTTATCAACTCAATTCACCCCTCCCCTCTTGAGTTGATCTTACAGGAGATCCAACATTTTAATACAATCATTATATGCAGATTGTAGAGGACATCCTGAAAATTAATTCTATAGAAAGAAATCATGTTGGTTGCTAGTAAAAATCTTCCACAATATTCCGATGACGGAACTATAGAAACCCTAAGAAGCACTTGGACCAATGGATTATTTTGAGATATCATATGACGTTCGATTCATTTGAAAATTTGAAGATGTGTTCCTTAGGCATAGCAGAATGAGCCACTCTTCTTGCTGCCCAATAAATAGATCAATCGCACCGAGAGCTACTATTGAGATTCATTCTTTTTATTTCTTTTGAGAGATCCTTTAAGATTTCTTGACGTGAGATCATAAATCATTCTTAGGGAGACTACTTGAGCTAGAACCCGTGATCATTGTAACCTTGAGAGAGGTTATTGGAGAACTTGCGAGTTCTCGATTTGCTAGCCTAAGTGTAGATTAGCGGGTTTGTACTAGGCTTTTGCGAAGGCGTGCATAATTATAGCTAGAGGGGTTTTGCAAAATGTAGTAGGCTTCTTGGAGCTAGCCTTGCAAGGAGACTCGGTTGAGGCAGAGGTGTTTTGTAAAACACCAAGCCTCGGTTGATTGTACGTTGGCTTAACATTAGTGGATTTCACTTGCGGTGTCAAGTGATGTAGTCGCAGGTACCACGATGCCGAACCACGTAAAAGTTTTGGTGTGCCAACTGGTCTGCATTTATTAGCACTTTTAATTAGTTTGTTTGAATTAAATTGTGATAATACTTCAGTGCAGTATATAGTGAACGTTCAGTCACTCCTTCCTCAATTTCCAGCCCGATCCCACGTTCGCTATCGCCGAGCCGACGATCTCGGATTCCGACAAAATTATATGCGCTCCACTTCCTCCTCCTCCCTTCTCCTACTCTCAATTTATCAATCAATTGCTTCTTTCTCGCAGCTGATTGAAAACCCGACGACTTTCTATGGTTTGCTTATGGTTTCTTCTTCATTCTTTCTTTTCATCTCTTTGTTCTTTCTCATTCCAACTTTCAAGCAATCCCATTTCTCTTCTCCTCCACGTGATCGCTTTATACTTTCAGTTTATATATTTTGGGAGCCGGACTCGAATTCGGCCGAATTAGGACTTTTTTTCCTAAATTTCTTTTTAAATATGAATTTTTGGGAGACGTTGTATGTTCTCTTGGTATTCAGAATTGATCTTTAATACAATGATCAATTTTTTATATTTTTGGAATTTTTCTTGTTTGCACCTTAGGTGGTCTTTTTAATTATTTTATTTTATTTATTTATTTATTTATATATGAATGAAGATGTGTTCCTTTAGATGTGTTCCCTGAATGCCCTTACCTAACTCACTATGAACACATCTTAGTTCATAGCAAAAACTAACATAATTTTGCAAAATTAATCTACATCTATCTGAAATTCTTGAAGTGCAAAAGTGAAATGGCAAGCTTGTTATCTGCAAGCTTATAAGGTTCTCTACTGAGCAATATTGAGATAAATTTCAAGGAACAAATCCACGCAATTACATTTTGAACTAAGAAGCTGTGAGACACTTAACTCGCTGTATTTAGTTCCTCTTTCGATTTACTTTTATTTTGGACCCCTTAACTAAATTTTTCTTCTCGTGGTCTATAAAAACCTAAAGCACCCACATGCCATTTTACAAGTCGTCATTTTCATCTGAGTCTGAGTTTTCTTTTTTTAATACTTAGAATACAACACTAAATTCGGTTGCTTTTTCATAATTTATATACATTTTTTTGCATCTTGAGACTCAAAAAAATCATATTTAAACAAGGTGGTGTTGCTACTGTGTCTAGAGTTGAAAAAGTAGAACAGCTAGCCATAATTGAAAAAAAAAATTGGAGAATCTTTGTAGTCTGTAGCACCTAACATAATTTAATTCACTGTAATAAAGTTTTGTAACAACGGTGCTCTACGACAGTGAAGAAAAAAGAAAGAACGGAAAAAGAAAAAATACCGAGGAAAAAAAAAAAATTTAGCAGAAGAACGGTGACAAGCGCGGAAAAACGATGACACACTTTGTCACGCTGAAATATACTCACATGTGATTAGAAATAAACTCAACCTCGGTATCCTCATACATGATTAGAAATAAACTCAAACTCGTTATCGTATTAAGATAATAGCGGTAACATTCACAGTTCATTAAAATAAATTCGCCGATTCATTGAAAGAAAATATATAGACTGTAATTCACAATAATAAAATTTCGATATCTAAATGAACAGTAAGAGTGATTAAAAAATAAACATCTGTATTTGATAAATTAAATCTATCAAATTTCTTTCAGGAAACAAAATACATCAAATCGAATTCATCCAAAAGACAGATCAAATATTTTGAAGCACTCCCATGATGCAATCCTAACCATCCACGTCAGAAAGTGCCTAGGAGTCCCTACTACGAGAGAGCGAATGTATCCCTCTCTCTCTCTCTCTCTCTCTCTCTATATATATATATATATATACATAGTTAAATTTACTACGCATGTTATTTTTATTAAATGGTTGGATAGGTGTCGATTCGTGATACAATTTGCTAAAATTTTGCCAATATACTTTCAATTCATAATTTTTCATATCTAATCGTAGAGATCGAATTTTTGAACACCTCGACGGTAAAAATTGACTGGTGAATGCCTATAATAATGTAAGTTTTAATAAAATGACCAGCCCTAAGAAGCACTTTTCACACAATAGAACTCATGGTCAAAGAAAATTGTTGGGGACATGATCCTCAAAATGCAGGTTTAGAAGAGATTATAAAAGGACAACCAACAATAACTAGAGAGTTGACGAAAAGTATGAAGGTGCAAGCAAAGGCCACCCCAAACTGCATTCAACTTTCAACAAAGTTGCAATGAATAAACTACCAACTTTGGGAACTTTTGCTAAAAAATTATGTTCCACCAATAATGGACCAATAAAGGACGATATCGACTACAGCTATGGCCACAAAATATAACTGCTTGGCAAATTAGAACTAGATTTCAAAAGTGCACAAAAATTCAGAATTGATCTCCAATATCTTGTGCTCAAGATAGCCCTCCTTCTTAGTGTTGAACCTCTATACATATATATATATATATATATATATAAATAAAGGAGCGGGTAGAACGCAATGTATCTAAAGAAATGTGTTGGACATTTCGCTTTGAAGTTTAGACAAAATTTGTTTAAAAGACCATTTTATTAAGATTGTCCACAAATTGCTCCACAAATATTTGCAAGTAGCCTCCTGCTATGTAAATTAATTAGTGGATCTCATTCAGCCCACTCCATATGTACCTAAATAGGATATCACACAATAAAATTTAGATAAAATGCATATGCAGTCAGATTTTAAATTGTGTTATTTGTATTTTGTATTGCAAACATTTACGCTATTCCATGTAGTGCATTTTGTAATGCAAATATTTTAAATCTGAAGGTCCTCCTTTAACAATACGAGCAGACACATTGCAGGTACACGTCCTTCTGAAGTAACCGGAAACTCCATGCACAAAGTTTGAGAAACAAAAAGCTCTAGTTGCTGCTAGGCCTTCGATTGGATGAGCATAAGTTTTAAATGTTGATTTTGATTCTTCACAATCTATTTCTACAAAAACTGCAAGGCCTTCAACAATTGATTATTCATTGTAGAAAGTTGTTTCAAATCAATTATTATAATAAACAGACAAAGAAAAGCTCTCATTCTCAGCTGACTAAAATATGTCCTCGGTAAACAAAACAAAAAAGGAAAAAGAAAAATATTTTTAACATAATCATCTAACAACTTTGAACATCAATTCATGAAGTAAGATCTGCAACCATAATCAAAGTGGACAAGACTACGAAACTATCTAAAGAATATTCAATCCCATCAAACAACAGTTATAGCATGCAGCTTTCAGTATTGTACTACTTGTGAGCAACCCGACCAATGCAGTCTTAAAAACAAAGTAAATAGAATGCAGAATTGTATGAAACGCCATTGTAAATAAAAATTACAGAGTTTAGAAAGAACTTATAGGAAAGGAGCATACCAATAGATGTCGGAGACTGTAAAATGAAATGACCAACATCGTCAAAGCACTTTCTTAAGCAGATGCTTTCGCCAAAACACCAAGGTATATATCTGGAACAGCAGACTGTCCACGTTAGCTCTTCAAAAGAAAAATGAAAGGGCTTGTAATTGTTAAGAGATTTTAAGAAACAACATCCCCGAAACATCTCAGAAGTAATTCCTTTACTTTAAATCAATGAACAAAAAGAAGAATGGGCAATGAGATAGGGAGAACATGAACGTATCACTAGAAGCCAGCAAAAGATAATTAAACAGCTAGGCACACATTAACTGCAAGATGGCTTAACTTAAGAGAGAGTACGATAAAAACACATCCTATGCAGCAAATAGGATTTAACATAGGAAGAGAGACATCATACTCAAGCAAGTACAATTTGGAAGTAATGTTATCTCTTTTGCAAACTCTAGGCAACGGGAAACTTTTTCCTTATACAAACCTCGAAACAGCTTCTATGCAACACTTTAATTGCAAACCCACCATCTTGAACATCCACAAAGAAAGAAAGGAACAATTAATACTAAAATTTTAAATGAACAACAATAAAGAGATTGCAAGATAGATCGGAATGTACCGCCATGACTAGAAGCAAAACCTACAAGTGTTTAAAAGAGCAGACATTCAGCACCAGCTACCCTGTACCAAATTGAAAGGGCTTTCTTTTTGAGTTCCTCAGAAACAACTTCCGAGGACACATGCACTTATACATCCTACACTACAAATCAATTGATCAAACAAGCAAAAGAGGAGGTAAAAAGGGAAGAACATGCATTACTACCAGCAGTCAAGTAAAATAACTAACAGTCTTGCATATAGCATTTTTTAAGCAAGCTAATTATCTTAAACTTAAACTGGACGCAAATTATACCAAATCTTCGTGTATATAGAATTCACCAATCAAAAATATTCAGATAGTAAACAAAAATCAAATGTTTGAATATTGAAAAAAAAAACCTAAAAAATATCAACGTTCTGCATTAAATGTTTGAATATTGAAGATACCCTTGCAAGTATCCATGTTCTGCAAATCAAATGTCTAAATATTTTCCATAATCCAGCCAAAAGAAGCACTTTTCGCACGTTAGAGTGCTCTCAAGTTCTATCTGGAAAATCTTGACAGCCAGCGAAAATTACTGCAGAAATTATCATTTAAAAGCAGTTTAGAAGATGATTAAGCAAACAACCAGTAATAACTACAGGGATAAAGGCGTTAATAAACTACCAACTTTTGCAAACTTTTGCTAATAAATTATGTTATACCAATATTAGACCAATATTGGAGCCAAAGCATAGCTGCTTGGAAGATCAAAAATGGATTTCAAAAAATATACTGAAATTAAGCTCAGAATTGACCTGCAATATTGTGTACTTAAAGCTAGGCCTCCCTCTCAGTGTTCAACTTAAATAATCTACTGACCTGTTGTAAATAACAAATTAAGAGCAGACAGAAAGTAAAGTGCCCCAAGAGATGTGTTGGATATTTCGCTTTTAAGTTTAGTCCTAATTTGCTTAAAATACCATTTTCTTAAGATTGTTCACAAATTGCTCCACAACATTTGCAAGTAGACTCCAGCTATATAATAATTAATCAACAAGACGTTTGCTTTCATCAAAGTTAATTATCGTCTTTTTTCCATACTACCATTAATGATCCTTATTTAATTTCATCTTTGTTGGACTTCGTTTAGCCAACTCCAAGAGTACCAATTACAACACCACATAATAAAAGTTGAATAGAAATGCTTGCACAGTCAGATTTTAAACAATGTTGTTTGCATTTTGTAAATATTTACGCTATTCCATATACTTATGAATTTCTTTGTTCCTAATATTTATTGGTGCTCCTTCAACAATATGAAGCAGATACACTGGATAGGTATGTCAAAGGGACATGATTTTGAAAATAAACAGAGCCTCCATGAAAGTGTTGTGAAAGTTTAGATGAAATTATAACTCAAATAAATGTTATGTTTGGTTGTTCCCTATCTATTTCTACAGATACTATAGTTGTAATGTCAAAAAGTATTAGTATAAAACTTGTTTTAAGTGAACTATTATAAGAAACAGATAAGAGAAGTTCTGGTTCTCACCTGACTATAGTTTTAGTTCTCCCGATCAACAAAAGAAAAGAAACATAAGCAAATAGCAATCACAAGAATAATAGGTAAAAGTTACATCTTAGTAAAAGTCGAGAAATTATATACATTTTACAATTCATACAAACCATCAAATCTAACCGGCTCGACCTGTTACTTTGCAACTTATGCATCATGCATGCAACGAAAAAATAATTATTACATAAGAAATTACTAGAAAGCCACTCTAAAGACATCCTACTTGTTCTCTGCAAAGGAAAGATGTAATCTTCAACCCATTATAATTTTGACAGTGTAGGAAGGACTTGAATGTTTTAAAGAAAAGGAAAGCATGTGTTAGGGAGTATCCTACCTTGAATTAATACAGTGGAACTAAACACTAATACAGTTCAAGAACACCGAACTGAGGTAACATGCGAACATACCTAATGCAAGATTTCAAACTGCGTTGTTTATACTTTGTAATGCAGATGTTAGCACTTTCAGACCTAATTGTTAGAGATTTTTGGGCTCCTTCAACAATACGAAGCAGGCACACTGCAAATGTTCATAAAAGTGAGAAATAGAAACACTTCATCTATGTCTAGGCTTTGGAAAGGATGAGTGCAAAGTTTCAAATGTCATCTTTGTTTATCCACAGTATATTTCTACAAATCTTGATAGTTGTAATATCATCTACAATCACTACAGAAACTGAAACACCTTATGTTTAATTAGCTTTATGCCAACTTTTGAAAGAAGTAGACAAAGAGAATTTCTAATTCTCACCTGAAAATGGAACGTAATGTTCTTCTGTTGGGTCAACTTCTCTTCAAAGCAAGCACTCGATCAAGAACTGGCTTCCTGTTTATTTAAATAGCATGTTGTTTGTTGGGATTTCTAGGATCTCATCGTTGTCTTAATTTCTTCAAATCTTTTAACTCTTGAACAATTGTTGAAGCACTTCGCTAATATGGATGTCTTCTACATCAGTTTGGAAGCAAGAGAAACACTCATGCAAAACCATAAGTAAGGTCATCTACGACTTTGTGGTCTTGTTAAGATCATCACCTTTGCATGCTGCTGCAAGCTCCCGCACTTAAGACGGGTCGCAAAATATACCAGGTCTTCAAAACTATATCCAAAATTCACCTTTTAACAATATTCAGAAATTAAAAAGAAATCAAACGCCTAAGTAGCGGCACCAACTACAGAAATCACAGTAGAAACCCTTGGAAGGGCTTGGAAGGGACCCATGTTACCTTCAAATCATCACATCTAGGAACAAATTTGATAGTCTTCGCAAAACTCTGATGTATTTAGTAAAAAATGGACCCTGCCTTAAAGAGACAACTGCAAAGTTCTAGTTAATAAGCACTAGATCTACTACTTAATAAGGAGCTACCATAATAATCACTGCCCTAGTAAGTAAAGAGATCAACAAGCAACAAGCAACACTAACTTCCTGTCACACTGAATGTGGTGGATAAAGCTCAATTAGGATCACCATTTAAAACATTAATTCTAACTATGACACTACCAGAAATGATGAATTTCAAATATCCAGTGGAGGTGAAGAGCGCCCAATTTTGCAATAATATAATAATTTAGACAATGTACAAATAGGTTTTCTTGGCGTATAAACAAGAAAGAAAAGAAGACAAAAGCTATATGGTGCTTAATCTACCTCCTGGGATGATTAGAAGCAACTCTTAAAATGATACCAACCATTAGTGAGGGATTTCTGCATTAGTTTCTCTGATAAGGCTACCGGAACTAATTGCCTATTGTAACATGCCCTCTACACAGTCTGGTAACCATTACCAACTCCCAAACTGAGCAAACAAGGTTTACTGTGATAAAAATTGGTTTTGACTTGCAAAAATTAAAATTTGGGGAAAGGTCTCCTGCAAGGAGAAAGCACACTAACTTTATTTTTGGCAATAATGTTTTTTTCCTGCATCACTGTCAATCAATTCCATGAAGATTAATAGAATAATCGAGAATCCCAGCTTTCTTAGCATCTACAACTTTTTAAAAGATAATTGGTAAGGGAGCTCCGCAATTGCGTTCCAGCATTCAACAATGAAAAATATGCAACACTAACAGCAAAAATAAACAAAATCGTAAGAGAATAAACAGAGAAATTATTAATAAGTCCCTCAATTTTGGGGTCATTTAGCTAAACTAAAAAGTTGTAACTTTTATGACAAAAGTTATTTTTTTAATTTTTTTAAAAAAAAAATAGCTGAAAATTTTTTTAAATAAAGGAGTTATGTGTTTGGATAAATTTAATTTTTTCTTAAAAAAAGTTGAAGAGAGTGTGGGAAAAAAAGTTGAAAAGTTGCAAAAGAGTATACAAAGACTAAAATCCTTTATAAAATAATATTAATATATATATATATAGGGATGGTCCCATCCTTTCGTGCACAAGTTTTCCTATAGGCACATGTTAAGAATCAACAGCTCTGATCATTTCATTTTAAGAATCAACGGTGCAGATGAATCAGGGAGAACATAACCATACTCATTTCTTCACTGCTCTCCGCAGCCGCGCGACTTGTGCTCCCGAGCAAAATCCAGTTCTCCGACCGGTTTGGTTTCGTAATTCCAGCCGAAATCGCGTTCTCTGTGGCTCGATTTTGCCATTCCAATCTCTGTTCGGCTTTTGATGAAGGGCACGGCTCGATTTCGTCTCCGATTTGATTCCGTCCTCGACTTTGAAATGAGCAAAATTGAGTTCTCCGTGCTCGTTTACGGCTCAATTTCGTCTCTCGGTGTCCATTTCGGCTTTCGATCGAGATCTGGGCTCAGTTTCGCCGCTGGCTTTGACTCTGGCTGACGTTGGCTCTGGCTTCGAAACGAGCAAATCGAGATCTGGGCTCGAATTGGTCTCCGGCTCCAGTGACACATGCTTTACTGTTGGCACCTGACTTGGGTCAACGGCTATGATTCTCGTAGCATTATCGCTTCAACAGTGCAAATGCAGCCGCAGAAACGAGCAAAATCGAGTTCACCGCTCGGTTTACTGCTCGATTCGGCTTTCGGCGTCCATTTTCGGCTTGGTTTTGTCTCCGGCTTCGACTCTGGCTTCGGCCAACTTCGATTTTTCATTTTTTATTTTAATTTTGATGATTTGTTTTAATTTCCGATGATTTGTTTTGATTTTATCGATATATTTAAATTTTTTTGTTGATTTGATTTATACGTTGTATTGGATTTGATTAATAGTGTAGTGGATAGTTGGCTTGAAAATTATATGTTGAATGAATGCATAGTTGTCAAGATTGGGACGGGATATTGGTTTTCTATATCACAGCAGTTGAAAGATTTCGATACAAGGCAATGATGGAGTTGCTTATATTTTTTTACTCCTCACTCCGCACTACCTATTTGGAGCACACAGCAAGGCAGTTCGATGGCCATGCATGGTAACCACTGCAGCTGTGCCTCTATAACATATAGTGTAGAGAGGAGACAACCATAGATTGTTTCCAACAGTCCTGGACAAAAGTTGGTATCTTTGTTTCTCAGTGCCTGAAGTAAAAGCATGACTATGAGCCTCATTCCTCCTTCCTCTTCATTGTTGCTTTGCTGTTGATAAATGAATGAAGGAAATCTATATCATGTGATCGTCTCTGTTGTGAAATGCTGAAAATGTAATTGTAATTCTTCCTCTGTTGTAATCTTCTCTTCTACTGAAATGTAATTCTCTTGTAAATAGCTTGTAATTTCTTCTGTAATTCTCTTACAAGATTTCTTATGTAATTCGATTCAACATTGTGAAATGAAATTTTTATGAATTGTAGAAATAATATACATTATTATCACCAAATTTAAAAAAAATCAAAAAAATAAAGTCAAACAAACGCCATTGTTATTAAAATTAATTGAAATATATTAAAAAAATTCAAACAAAATCAAACGAACATCGCATGCTAGCTACATGCTTTTAATCACAACGTCGCACGCATGCATTCCGCACATTAATCTTTTAATCACAACGTCGCACACAATGTGAAGAAATGAGCCGGTCGGAGAACTGGATTTTGCTCGGGAGCACAAGTCGTGCCGCTGCGGAGAGCAGTGAAGAAATGAGCGCGGTGCACAAATGAAACCCTCGAGCCTGTGCGCGTAGGTTATGTTCTCCCTGATTCATCTGCACCCTTGATTCTTAAAATGAAATGATCAGAGCCGTTGATTCTTAACACGTGCCTATAAAAAAACCTATGCATAAAGGGATGGGATATGCCTACAATATATATATATATTATAAAGGATATTTTAGTTTTTGTATACTTTTTTCTAACTTTTTAGTTTTTTTTGCCACACTCTCTTCAACTTTATTTAAGAAATAGTTAAATTTATCCAAATACATGCTCCTTTTTTAAAAAAGTTTTCAGCTACTTTTTTTTTAAAAAGTTAAAAAAGTAACTTTCACTTACATTTATTCACTTAAAAAAGTAACTTTTATTTATGAACTTGCTTTCAATATTTGTAAGTCTACAGAGGAAAGATATAAAATCTTGAAACATAAAATCTTGAAACGAGTAGGATGTCATCGACGTCGTTCCCATACTCTTGGGACTTGATTTGCATTTCTATCATTTGATTCTGTATTCATTCAAAACAAAATATCTTAGCAAATTATAAACCTTAACTCTTATGATTACTCGCTTAAAAAAATTGAATAGAAAGGTTCCAGAATGAGACAAATCTAGCTCAAACTTATTTCTCAAAATATCTTATTTCTCAATATAGACATTTCTAAGTCACTACATCTGTTGCCCACACCGCAGGTCTACGTCAGAGGTATAGGATTTTGCAGCAACCGGAAGCTCCGTGAAAGTGAGAGCACATAGTATGAAAAGCTTTAGCTGCTGCAAGGCTGTGGATTGGATAAGCACAATTTTTAAATTTTGATTTTCACTCTCCTTCACATGCTGTCTCTACAAACATTGATAGTTGTAAAGTCAGGAACAACCATTAGGAAAACTTCACAACTGCTTATTGATTGTAGAAAGTTGTTTTAAGTCGATTATTATAAGGAACAAAGAGAAGTTCTAATTCACACATAAAAAAGTCAACAAAAGAAATCAGGTGACTAAAATATTTCCCGAGTCATAAAACAACACACATAAACACCAAAAGAGAACTACCCTATCTTTAAACATAATCATCTGACAACTTTGAACATCACTTCATGAAGCAAGTGGGAAGCCAAGGAAAATCGGTACACAAGCAAAACATCTTCAGATAAGAATACGATATTTAATGCAACAGTTCGTATCACATGTTTGTAGGCCCAGCGAAGCCTTTTTTTCACTTAAGCAAATCTAAACCTGTGAAACTAAAAGCTTTTGCTAAAAAAATTGAAGCAAAAGTGGAACAGGCAAGTTTTGCAACGGTTTGAATGTATTTTTGAATAAACACTCCAAAAACAGTTCCTTGATGTCTGGGAGGTTGCTCTCTTCTGACAAATTAAAATTGAAAACACATGACCAGAGAGAACTTATAGTGTTTCGAAGGGTTGATTAGATTAAATCATAGCTCAAATTTAAGTGTTACCTTTGTTTGCTCCCTGTCTATTTCTTGCTTAAAATGAACTTATGAAAAACAGATAAAGAGAAGTTCTGGTTCTCACCTGAAAAAGGAACTAGCATTTCCTCCACATATTTTTAGTTCTCTCAGATCTACAAAAGAACAGAAACATAGGAAATACTAATCACAAGAATAATTGGTAAAAACTAAATCATACTAGAGTTAGAGCCTTTCCATGTCGAGAAATTATATACCTATTACAATTCACACAAATCATCAACTCTAACTGGCTCCGACCTATTACTTTGCAACTTATACAACATGCATTCAAAGAAGAAAAATTATTAGATAATATTACTAGTGCCGCACTACAGACATCCTACTCGTTCTCTACAGAGGAAAGATATATAATCTTGAAACCTTTATAATCTTGACAGTACAGGAAGGACCTGAATGTTTTAAGAGAAAAGGAAAGTACGTGTCAGGGAGTATCCTATATTGAATTAATACAGTGGAACTAAACACTAATACAGTTCAAGAACACCAAACTGAGTAACACGTGAACACATCAATGTCAGATTCTAAACTGCGTTGCTTATATTTTATACTGCAGATGTAAGCACTATCAAACCTAATTGTTAGATCTTTTTGTGCTCCTTCAACTATACGAAGCAGGCACACCGTAGGTGTATGTTTCGGGTACAGGTCTTAGAAATAACTGTGGGTTCTTAAAAGTGAGAGCTAATACTTCAGAAAAAAGAAATGCTTCAGTTATATCTAGTCTTTCGAAAGTATGAGTGCAAGATTAAAATGTCGTCTTTGTTTATCCAGAGTATATTTCTACAAGCTTTGATAATTGTAATATCATCTATAATCACTACGGAAACTGAGACACTGTATCCTTATTTATTTGCTTTATGTCAACTTTTGAAAGAAGTAGACAGAAAATTCTTGTTCTCACCTGAAAAAAGGACATGATGTTCTTCTGTATACTTTGAGTTTTTCCTTGTCTACAAAATTAAACAACAATTAGTAACAATCACGAGAATAATAGGAACGAACTACAGCCTAGTAGAGTTAGGCTCTCCGCATTTCAAGAACTTTTAAGCTTATCACAATTAATGCAACTATCCCAATTCTACTCATATCAACTTCTTTGGAGACTTATACCCTGCATTTGCAAGAAAGAAGAAACAATTATTAAATACAAAATCGGTAAGAAAGAACTTTTAGGGCATCCGTTTTCATGTTCTCCACCAAAAGAAGAAAAAGAAAAAAAAAAACATGAGCAAATCTAGAAACACATACCTCCATTATAGCAAAGAAAGGAACTAAGCGATTTAATAGAAAAAGAAGGTGCAATCTTCAACAAAGTCGTCTAGCAAAATTGGTGTCAGTTCGGTGACCTAGGACAAGAAAGGGAGACAAGAAAAAATAGGTAAGGAAACTAAATATGTCCATATACACTCCAATTCATACCACAACAGGAACAGCAATGCAGCCTCGAAAATTCTGTACGAGTCAGGTAACGTACCAACTAGGTGTCTGGTGTGTCAATAACTATAACCTAAAATATAGCTTAAACTAAAGATGACACCACTTATTAGATAAAACATTACTGCATCATCTGAAATTTCAAGTACTAGCACTACTTCACTAAAAGAATACCAACAAATCCTCCTCCTAATCAATATTAGAGGCTAGATAAGCATGGTATTTCTCCTTATAAAATAAGGTGAGCTCTTCGACAAGCATCCCATATCCTACCCAAGGATTTGATCTTCCAAATTTGTCGAGTTTGAGGAACATAGAATGCAAGGAGAGAACTTGCACAGGTTTCCAAGTAAAACAGCTTCTAGGCAAAGCACTTCCAATGGAAGTGCCATTTTGAACCTGATAATAACAGCAAGAAAGAAAGATAGGAACAGAAGTAAACTAGTAGCGCCAACAAGAATAATGGCATTAGAACACAGATTTGAGCTACCTCTATTTCTAAACACTGCAATATCAGAAACAGTAGACTATCTGTGTCAGCTCCATTCGAGTGATTCAAAGGGCTTGCTCTTATTGAGAGATTTCTGGAAATGACATCCTGAGGATACCTGCACTAATGCGTCCTACAATATGAACCAATCAATCAACAAGCAAAATAGACAGTGGCAAAAAAGGAAGCACATGTATCACTCCAGCAGTCTAGTAACATAATTATAAAGTCATGCACATGGTAATTGCAAGTTGAAAGTTCCTACACTTAAGCAGGAGGCAAAACATAACAATCTTCAGAATTATATCCAGAATTCTCCCGTTAACAATATTCAGAAAATAAAAAGAAATCAGATGCCTAAATAGCAGCACCAACTATAGAAAGCACAGAATAAAGCCTAGCAAGGGATCCATGTTACCATCAAATCAACCACATGTACGACAAATTTGATAGTCTTCAAAGACTCTGACGTACTTAAGTCAAATAGGGAGCCCACCTTAAGATCCAACTGCAAAGTTCTAGTTAGTAAGCACTAGATGTATTAATTCATAAGGAGCTACCAAATAGTCACTAGCCCAGTAAGATAATTAACCATTCATGCACATATTAACCGCAAGTCTAAAGCTCTTAACTTTATATGGAGGAACATTAAAACACATCTTATACAGCACTTCTCTAAGGAGGTGGAACATCATATACATAGACCCGAGATGAGTACACGCAATTTAATGTTGTGTCTTCTTATACTCCAGGGGCTTCCAAGACTATATCCTAAAGAAACAAAGACGAGTGGACATGCTAAGTGAGCCAACAAATTGGTAAAAATAAATTCTAGAACCCATGCGACATGACGCTATCTAACAGCAATCCAACAATTTCCAACTTCCACTGCAAATTGCAATATTAGGATTTATCCAATACCTAACAGAACATATCCTAAGCATCCAAAAGTCAGGAATGTCACACAATCTACTTAAAATGAGCAAAACAACAAAAGAATGCTAACTAGAACCGGTACGTACATCAAAATGTGTGGCTGGCGACCAGCAACTTCTTATAAATTGAGTGGAGGTTTCAAAAAATGAAACTGGAGAGATGCCCTCAATTCTTCACGATTATTTCTAGAATTCCTATGTCATAATATTTTGATTTAAGCAACAAACTAAATGTCCACAAGAACGCCATCTTACCTGCAAATCGATGAATTCCAGGAACATAATTGATTCTTCCCCAAGGTTAAGTCAGCTAAGCAACCCACCTTAATAGCCAACTACAAAGTCCAAGTTATTGAGCATTAAAATCATTATCCAAAAGTGGTGAATACAGCTCCAATGGAACTGATCCATGATAAATAGACAATGCTAACTACAATACTACCAGAATTGATCAATTATAAATATCCAGTGAATTCAGCAAGAAAAAACAGGTTCTGCAGTAGGGTAACAAATTAGGAAATGCACTAGAAGGTTCCCATTCCTATAATTGGCATAAAGATAAGAAGCACAGCAAATGAAGTAAAAGCAGTACGAATGATCAATCTATTACCTGGAATGTTTAGATGCACTTCTAGCAACAATGTCCAACAGAAGGTTTTCTGCAATAGTTTCTATTAGAATGCTGCAGGAACAAATTGTGTGGCGTGACATGCCCTCCAACCAGTCTGGTAGCAAATTCTAGCCTTCAACAAGGTTACAGTAATCAAACTTACTTTCTTTTCGTCATAAACTAAAATTGAAGAAATTACTTTCCCACAAAGAGAAGAGAAACTTACTTTATTATCTTTTAAAACATTTCTTTACGCACCGATGTGATCCATTCCCTAAATGCGTCCAACAATAGGCAACCCGACCAACGTAAATAAACATAATCAAAGAAAATAAAAATAAAATTGTTAGTAAGTTGCTACATTTAAAATGCTCAGCTAGCTACATGAGACAAACATCTTATGATTAACTATAAAGATTACCATGCTCTGAATCTTGCTGTTGCATAAAAAGGATAACCATCCCCTGAGAAAGCACTTAAACACATATTAATAACTAAAAGATACCATCCTTAAAAAGGAACCTGAAGAATTTGGAAATGCTAAAATCATTTCTTAGAGATTAAAACCAAAAGGGAACTATAAGTTATGTTACACGCATGCACATAACACACACACACATTACATATCTGCAAACAGCTTTATTCTCTCTTCCAAGAACTCTCTGGGCCACTGTACCTGTTAGTCAGGGAGAAAGCCGTCACATCCCCATACACCTTTGCAGCTACAGCACCTACCACGTTATAGCTGCCATCGGAGGACTTTAACTTGCACTGCCATCTTTGAGGTTGGCATAGGCAAACCACAGGCTGCTTGTTTAGTTTGCTAAGCCACAACCAATGAGAAAGAAACCATCCAAAGGTACCAGGGACAAGCTCAGCATATTAGCGTTCCAGTACACCACGTTAACCAAAAAAGCCAGAATCCTTCACCAAAAGCATCCTTGGATGCTTTCTCAGCCAAGTTGGAAAAGATAGTAGTTTCACAGAATGCTGCAGGTTTTGATTCGACCTGCTGAGCATCAAAAGACGAGTCGGATTGTCAGCAGCTCTAGGACTCCCATCTAATGCGACAGATGCTGCAATTGGCAAAGTGTTCTGCTCTGCCTTCCTTTCCGGCAATCTTCTGTTCCTCTACTGGAAAAAACATTGCAGATTCTCAGTGTTTCATCTCCAGCTGCGGATACCGGTTCACATCTATCAGGACTCTGAAGATATTCCATGCGAACAGAAAACAAAAAGGTCAAAAAACTGAATACCCAGACATAAATCAGAATAAAACCTGCCTAAGGATAACTTCACATTACCTGTGCAATGTAGAGAACAAGGGATGTGTGCCGGTTAGCTCTGTTATGTTGCACATAGAGGGGTACTTCCACAAAGAGAGCTGGTTCTGTGTGAATCATGGGAACTCAGCAAGTCTCTCTCCTTGCAAGCTGGCATCAATTGAGTTGTGGCAGGAACCTGTTTGTGTGTTCCAGAATTTTATGCAGCAGTCATTCTCACCACCACCAGAAGCTTCTGCTTGCCCTGGAAGAGGCACCACACGAGCGCCTTGACTGCAGCGACATGATCCTCAAAGTCTGTGAGGCAAGGGGTTCTGATTGGTAGCGGCAGAAGAGCTTGAGGAAGACATTAAAAGGCCATAGATGAGCAGAAAGTTATCACCGCGACCCCTGGCTAGCTGTTTGCCAGAGCTGACCACTTGAGACCACAGA
>CM034142.1:3518203-3535798 GCA_019914995.1 Acanthochlamys bracteata | reverse complement strand
AGAAATTATAACGTATTACAATTCACACAAACCATCAACTCTAACTGGCTTGACCTGTTACTTAGCAACTTATACATCAAGCATGCAAAAAGGAAAAAAAAATAATTAGATCAGAAATTACTAGAAAGCAACACTAAAGATATCCTACTAGTTCTCTGCAGAGGGAAGATATAATCTTGAACCCTTTATAATCTTGAGAGTACAGGAAGGACCTGAATGTTTTTTAAGGGAAATAAAACCAGAGAACGAAAGAGCAACTATTGACAAAGCGATTTGAGAAAACATCGCGAAAGCATATCTCAAACAGGGAAATTTTTGGGAAAGACTGAAGTATATATAGTCGATAAAAGTAAGGATCAGGGAAAGACTTGTCATATGACCACAAGAAAGAACAGGAATTCTTGACATCAATCAACCAATCCACAACAGATTAATGAAAAATCTAGCAGCAATATTTGAAAAAAAATAGAAATAAGAATAATAAAGGGATAGAAAACAACATAAACAACGCCCACAAACCGTACTTTACCTAGCCACGCTTAGCAATCAATCTTAAATCTCCAGAACAAATTCCGAAATTCCCAACAAAAATTGAAATATAATGAAGAAACAAATCGGATACGAACCTGCTGATAATCAAGAACACCGACTGCTTCAACTATCGCGCAACGTATCCCAATAATCAACCAGTTTTCTCAAACATCTTGCAAATTGCAACGACTCCTCGGTATTTCACTTGACGGCAATGAGAACTTCAAAAATAATAATAATAAAAAAATTTTAAAAGAAATCAAATTCGAAACAATCCATCAAATCACCCGAAATCAAACCCTGCTCCCAAAACAATCTCTCTCCATCGGTCTCATTAATTCAAATTCGAAAACCTAAACCCTACCAGATTTCAGAAGAACAGTTGCAAGATTTTCAAAGCTACTCAACAAAAACAGATAGTCTCCTAATTCGAATTCGAAAACCTAAACACTACCTGATTTCAGAAAAACAGTCGCAAGATTTTCAAAGCTTACTCAACAAAAACAGTTGAAATAATAACACAAACAAATTTTCGAAAGATACGAGTATATGTTTACGTTATAAGGTACTAGGCTCTGTTGATAGGAAAGAGAAAACACGGCGGTTGATAAATTATAGCTATAACATTATTAAATACGAACGGGACGGATTTTGTATCCGTTAGATATTGATGCTCTCGTTAAAAGTCTTGCGTGTAAAGCAAGCTAAATTACCGATCTCAGCAAGTTTTTCAAAATATAATACAATAAAATAAAGCTGTTTCATATAGTAATTCTTTTTATGCATTACTCATTTTAGTTATATTTAATTACATGGCTATTATCCTTCATTATGCAACTTAATCTTCTTTTAACAGGTTTATGAATCTTGTAACTAATTTGTTTGCGTAAACGATCTGATTTTTGAATCAGAATGGAATAGTGCATTAAATTGCATGGATAAGGCCTACGGAAGAACAACGCTATGTTTCGATAGAAAGAAAGCATTAAATTAAAACATCAACTAATTTTAACTCCTTCAGCATTAATTGGCAATCATGAACTTTTTTGAATACAAAAAATCAATATATAGATGTAAAATTGTTAGAGGGATTTGTTATTTTTTTAGTGCTTTTAAAATAGAGTTCTTCTAAAATATAGGGTATTTTTATTCTTCTTGAAAAACAAACTCTACTTTCTTGACCTTCAAAAAAATAATAAAATATGTAATAAAAGATCTTACTATCTAGAATTCTAAATTTTTAAATAAACTTTTAGATACTTATAAAGGTGTATTGAAAAATATAAAATTAAAAATTGAAAAGTTACTTTCGTGCTAAATAATGCCAAACGCATTCAAAGTTTTGCTTCAATTTTGGTTGGGAACTTGTTGGGAGCTTGCTTTGCTTAGACTTATACGGTACTCATATCAACTTTGTCGTGAATGATAAGCTGATATCAAAATAATGCAGAGCATGATTACTGAAAAATTTTCTATCGCCTAAAATGTTTTTCTGAACTAAGGAAAATTAAGAGGAAAAAGTTCAGTCTTATAATTGACTTTAAAAAGTGATGAGGATTAGATTATATTTCTTTTATTTAAAATTTATTGTGAAATTCATTCAATTTTTATATTTGTGAATATATAATCTATATGAATTAATCGTTACACATAATTAAAAAATCTAACAATCTCTAAGTCATCTATTAGTAAAATGAGAATCTCAAAAATAACGATAATGGTGTCGAATAAGAATCTCCAGCTTGTGCTAGATTCTAAGTATCGGTTGACGCATAATATGCTTGTTGGCATTTTTTTATATGAAAATATGTTGTGAACAAAATAAATTTCATCGTATAAGTTATATTTCCTTATTAAAATAGAAATTATCCAATAATATCCACCTAGAAATATATTTTTTACTGATTACAAATTACCATCAAATTTAGTAATTAGTGCACAATAATGTAAAAACTTAAAGGGCAAAAACTACATGCAGAATTGAGCTTTCTAGGCTAGATTGTAGCATTTTACCAATTGCTGGTAGTAGAGCTTCCATTGCATTTAGGTTCTTTGGGCTATTTCGATGCTATTCACACCATAAATAAGAACCAAAATCTTATGAAGGTTACGAGGTTCATAAACCAATTAAAAGGAGATTAAATGTGGATTGGTTGATTGATGTCAAGAATTCTTGGTTTTTCTTGTGGGCATACGACAAGTCTTTTCTTGATTGTTACTTTTGTCGACTCCAGTAGTTATATCAACTGCTGATTAGGCTATTCATGAACCTCCACTGTAGTTCTCTATTGTTAGTGAATGGGAATTGTTTTGTGTGTTGATGTGCGAGTATGGTAACACTTTTGTGTATGATATAGTTTTGTGTTGTGAATAGCTTCTATATCTATGTTTTCAATTATTGTATCTGGGTGACACTTCTTTTATCCTGCCTTTTTTTTTTTTAGTAGATTTTGGTTTTATTTGATGGCTACACCATTATCCTTGATTTGTGCACAGCAGCAGGTCAAGGCATCCATTTAATATTTTTTGAGTTATATGAGGATATAAATCACATTCTTGCTATTGTTTTTACTTTTCGAGACAGACCACAAAAATTTGTTGCTTGCCATTAGTTTTTATACAACATCGATCCAATTGAGAGTTAAAAAGATGCTCTGCAAGTTAGTACAGTTCTTATTGTTCTCTACCAAAACAGGCGCGTAGTCCTTTTACTACAGGCGTTGTTGTTTCATCTGTATGTATGTGGTGAACCAGTAAGCAAATCCAAGATTTTGTCTGTAATACGCTGAGTTTTAAGTTAGGGGTAACTGCATCAATGTACATTCCATGAGATGAGCCAAGCCCGAATGAATGTCGTTTCTTTAGTTCTCCAAACTTCTAGATTTATCTCTGTTCCTCTTTTCTTCTTTTCTTACTTGCACCCGCCCAGTAGCTTCCTCGTGTGCCAGCTTCCTCGTATGCCTTCCTTCCTCTTGCCGCCGGCCAACTGGAGAACATCTCCACCTTCTCCTTGCTCTCTCCTTCTACGGCAATTCTCCTCAACGTCTATCACGTCGCTCGTTGCCGTGACGGCGGAAACGCTAGCTTCGTCGGAGCTCCTCACCGGCGACTGGACTGCGTTGAGCAATGGGAAACCATCTCAGACCTTGACATCACCTTTTTCCCCTATCAATTGGTTTGAAGTTGCGGCTCCGACCCAAAAATGTGTCTGCCTGGCCGTAGCCGTTGAGTCGTCGATTCCAGCCACCGCTGCTCAATTAAAGGTTGATCATCTCATCCATAAGGTTCGTCATAGCCGTTGTTTTCTTTCCTTATCCGAAATCTTCATAGGTCGGAGCTTGCTGGAATCCGACGAGTCCTATCGTGCATGTTAGGCCCAATCTTTGCAGGTGAGCTATAATACTTGGTTTAAACTTTTTGAACTTACTATTGGATTAGCTTTAACTCATTTTACATAGGTGTCTATACGGTTTGGTGAATCAACGAGTTGTCGTTAGACGCGAGTACGGGTTGGATGCGAATTCACTTCTAATGGGTAAGCATTTCTAATATATTAGCCTTATTACTAGTCGAGTGTTATATTATAGTAAATGAGGGTATCTCTGAAACATTAGATCGGAATGTATCACATTTGTGATTGGTTTTCGTATTACAAATGTTTAATTACATGTGCAGATGTATTAGGAGCGACTGTGGAGTCCGAACGAAGTGATATGGATAGGAGTTAGCTCGTGAATCAAGAAATATACGTGAACTTCAGGTGAGGGTTAGAGTGCCACCTTCCTTCCTAGATTAACATTAGGATTTCGGCACATATAATATTTTTTTTGACCCTCCGGCATACCTTGCAAATTTCTTGTATGTTGCGATTATACCCTGCATAATGCATAATTATATGTGATGCTTGCTTTCTTAAAAAATGATAAATATTTGCGGTAGCATGAATAGTACATTGATTATGATGCATTCATTATGTATAATGTGAGCCTTATTGGAAATTGAATGATGAATATATATGTATATATATATATATATATATATGATTTATAAATTATTAGATAACAGTTCTTATATTTTACCTAAGGAGATAAATGATTTTTTATTACTGTTTTACAAGTTTTATGTGTATGATTTGGGAACGATTTCATATAATTGCTATCATATTTTATTTGATAAGCTAATGATTTATATTTAGTGATATTTATGAGTTTTAACTAAACTTATTTATTGAGATATTTGTGGATTTTGAAATGCTTGGTTGCTCGCGCTGCATTGAGGCAGGCGACAGTCAGGGGCTGAGTTCAGTATCTCTTCTCTCTATTTCATCTGTAGATTACGTGGACCCATGCGCGTGGGAGCGATAATACTACAACACTCGGGTTGGATTATATGAATATGTGGACGAGCCGGAGACGCGGTCTTGCTCGGTCTTTGGTAGTTATCCTGACTCCCTGACTGGTGTGATTGTTATGGACTGTTGTTAGGTATTGAATGTTTATTATTATGAGTTCTTGATTAACTTATTTGATTGGCTTTCGTTATAACATTCATTATTCATTAAAATGTTAATAATTTATTTATCTATGTATTTAGTTATTATTTAAAAAGTGGTATTTTACCTACTTATGTTTAATTTAATTTTATTTAATAATTCCTTCATTAAATCACAATGATTATATTATACTTCTAAAGATAAGTTAAAATGCTTATATACAAGGAGCATATTCTTTTGATTTTACTGGATGATTATTTGATTGATGCATATGCATTGCATATAGCCGAACCCATCATTCTAAAGACTGAGGCAGTATGGGACAATTCAGGATTTAGTAGGGATGATCTTGATCCAACTTGTTGTATTTTTGTACATGTAGAAAGTTAGTACTTAAGTATTAAGATAATTCATTAGAAAGCTTAAACGGTGCATCTGTTATTTTTTAATCTCACTGAGACTGGGCTCATTCTTTTCTTTTCTTTGGCCTCTCCCAGATTCGTTAAAAGCCTGTAGAAGAGGACTTGTCGTAGCATTGTCTCTCACGCGTGCGTTTGAAGGGTATATACTTTTATGCTATTTATTTTGCATATACTTGGCTTTGTGCTTCGAAAGATCTGTATATTCTGTCGGGTACATATTTTTAGTTGTAACTTGTAATAGATTTGATGTGCTGCTAATAAGTAGTGGTTAATGTATGTGTCCTATTGAGTTGTTTAAAATTCTGTTGTGATAGTTATGGTGTTAAAACATATTATAGTAAATGCATAAGGACTCTCTCTAAAATTTGGGGAAGATTTTGTTGAAAATTTAAAAAGTTTGGCGCCTGTTATAATTGAGTTGTTTTGGACAGTTTTGAGTCATGCCCTAGATAGGGGTGTGACATTGTCAACTATAGATTGTACCAGGCGGCACTAACTAACTTAGCTGTGAAGTTATTGACAATTATTCAACTTAATTTAAATCAGATGTACAGCTATCTATAAAATTGTCACCAGATTGTAAATGCGTCAATTCACACATAAGATACTTCAATGCATGCTCTTGCTATCGAAATCTTGAATTGGTTTTATTTGATAATTTCAGTAACTACTTTTCTTGCGACCAAATGGTAGTGGATGCAATGCCATTTATCAAATTTATAGGATTAGACACAATTATATAGGATCCAAGTTCAAAAATAAAGGTGGCCGGAGAATGTTCTTATTATTCCAATTTATTATTATTATCACATGAGGTGATCAAATTATGTTTTAGGTTGTTACTCTACTTGAGAAAGGATATTCTTCTACATAGAAGTCTGTTTGTCAGTTAAATGCCTTTCAGCTTCTCATTGCATATGTATGCTTATGATCCTCGCATTGGTGTCCTCAAGCTTTACTTTCTAACTAATAGGTGTATATGATGGAGAACTACTCAGAAGGAAAGCTAATTCTGTTAAAGTGATCTCTAATAGGATGATTGTCCAATGCTTCCTTGGTGGTCGTTTTGTGATTTAGTTGTGGTCGATGCTGAATAGTGCTTTAACTTTAAGTTGCAGTATGTGTAAGATGTGAAAACCCATTCAATTCAATCTATCTACAACGTCAAGGAATTTGTTATTTGTTACTTTACTGCATAGTGTTGTCCTTACTCTTATTCGGTGTTGGTAGAATGTAAGTGGTTTTGCAGAGTTTTAATTGCAATATATGGCAAGTTGAGGGAAGTTTCTGAACTACAAACTTCTATTTCTGGTAGTTTTTAGATGGGCAGGTTGTAAGGTGCAAGGGATCAGTACATTATAGAGAAGTAGAACACTAGCTCAACTTTGAGATAAGAATCTATACGTACTGGTGCTTTATTTTGAAATCCTATTAGAATATGTCATGACGAGGTGAGAATACTAGAGCATTCTCTTAGCTACTTATTTTTTCGTATTTGAAGATTTGTTGACTTTGTTTTTGTATCTAATTTGTTTTTTTATCTTTCTTAAGGTTTTGGATCAACTCAATCACGTGTGCAGGAAGTAGAAAAGAATTGACATGGCGTTTATATCCAAAGCTTTTTTGCCGAAAAACTGCTTCTTGGAGATCTCCGTAAGTTCACTTTGGTTGTAATACTGTCTCAATTGTAACTTGTCAGACAAAGAGCATTCTTTCAGCTTTCTGAGAGATCGCTTTTTGGAGTACTTGTGAGGAAAAAGCGGCATATGATGAGAGAAAGCACTTCAAGGGCGAAGAAATAATTAGCGGCATATGATGACAGATCGCCTTTGAAGTGCAGTAGTTTTTGTATCTTCAAATTGTGGTTATTACATATGATGTTCAGTCTAATCTTTATAAAATCATCCTTGCGGCATCATAAAACTCCAGACATTTATAAATCACGATTATCAATTTTGAAAACACTACATGTAGTCTAAAAAATACATAATTTAATTTCATTAGTGGCAAAGGAAATTTTTTTGAAGCAAGCATAGAATTATCTCTTCTAGTATTATGCTATAGCCTCTTAGTTATTTATATTAGTCGATTGTCTTTAACTGGTTTTGTATCACCTTAGTTGATAGTTATTTAGATAGCACACGATTGTGATTGTATTTTTTCAAATTCTTGTTCTGAAGAAAATTTAACCTTGTACTTTTAAATTTCTGTTGTCCCGGTGCCTAAAAGTAGCAGATTACTATTGCCACCTCTTTTAAAATCCGAATTGTTCTTCTGGATATTGTCTACCTCCTTTATGGTGTGGTAAGGTGTCAGTGGTTGGGAGGGGGCGGCTTTTGCGGATTGAAGCAGTGCCAAAATGCCTAACTATACATAGCCCTGGTATAGTTGCATTTGATTTATGTTCTCCTGCATTTCTTTTGCCAGACGTGCTTCTTCTCGTTGCTTGATTTACTTCGTTTATACTGCTGCAATTAGTATGTTTTCCTTACTCTGATTATGTACACTAGAGGAGTTATTTAGCTATTTTGGCTTTAAGGGGGTTGGATGTGGTTTAGTTATATCAAAACTATCGTTTAGAACTTACTTACATGCTTTCCAATGATTATCTTTGAAGTTCCAGGGAATATGCTCATAACTTTCTTGCTTAAACTCATAGGAGGCTATAATGGAGAAGCACAGCAGATCAGGAATAGTGCTTACTGTAGTCTGTGTAATAGTGGACTGTTCAGAGTTGCTTTCATGATGTTTTTATCATTCATTTAGTCAGTTCGAGCTTGACTTGCCGTTCTTGCAAGTTTTACGGGTGAAATATATTCTTTTTATTTATTTATTTGTTTATTTATTGTTTTAGTTTGGCATAAAACTGCACATGTAGAACTTGTACACTACGATCTGGACAAAAACGTGGAAGTTTAAGTGTTAGTTATTTGTCTGGGGCTTAGGTACCTTATTTTATAAAAAAAAGTTTAAAATCATATATGGGCTGTTAGTTTGGGATAGAGTAGTTGGTAACATGTAAATAAAGGACAGTAATGTATAGTTTAATTCTAGTAGTGAGAGATGCTGTCGGGCTTGAGATTAATTTCTTGGTGTTATGAACTTACAAAATGTATTGTTATTCATGATGAGGCGGCTCTATGAACTTTTAACTTCTGTTTTTAGTTGTTTACTGGTTGAGTATGTTGTTGATTATTAAAGATAGATAGCTGCAATGACATAGACATGTGTTATGAATCAGCAGCGAGATCAATGTATCCGGTAGGACGTTGCGTGGAGTTATATTTGATGCACTTTTGTTGTGAGGTTTGGATGATCTAACGCTCACCAGAGATAAGTTACTCTTGTACCTTCTGAATCTGTAGTTTGCGACGAGTTTTTGTAGAGCATCAATCCAAATGAGAGATAAGAAGGGGCAATGTCAATTGTTTTCTGAAATATCTTCTGGAAATCAGATATGTGGATGACATGCGATAATGATGCTGCTTTGGCCTTTAGAGGATTTAATATGTCTACAGTTTCTGTCTCGGAGCTTAGCTGATGTTATAATAATGCAATCTATTAGTGATTTTCAAGTATTATGTTTATAGTTTGCTCTCATTAGGATAGGTGCGTAGCTTTTAAATGCTGTCGTTCTCATATTTTGTTGTGGGATTTTAAGATCGACAAATTGTTATATATTAAATCTTCCTTAGCTGCTGGATCAATTTAGGTGAGGATGTTGTATGGAGACTGTGCACTCTCGTTATGCGGCTGGATGCTTTTCCTACGATTCTATGATTCACCTCAGCTATAGATAAGCTGCTGTTATTCTATTTCATTCATTTGTGAACCTTTGATTATTTCAGCTTGTGATTGCATGTGTACGCTTACGATCCTTGCGTTCTTATACTCTAGCTTACTGATAGGTGTATATGATGTAGAACTACTCATAAAGGAAAAAGCTAATTCTGTTAAGGTGATCTCTAGCACTCGTCAGAGATTATATATATATACACACATTTGTTTCTTAAATTTGAATAATTTTCATATTGTAGCGCTCACCTAAAGTTTAGATAAGTTACTTATGCTCCTGAATTTTTCTGGCGACATTAATTTTTAGAGAGTATCAATCCAAATTGATTAATAAGAAGATGCTGTGTTAATTGATTCCTAAAAAATGTTCTGAGAAGATCATAGTGAGATGAGATGCGACAATGACTTGTTTTGACATGCGGAGGATTTAATATGTCTACTTATCTGTAACGAATTCAGTTTTGGAGCTTACTTAATATTTATGATGCAATCTGTTAGTGATTTTCAAGTAATATTTTTATAATTTGCTCTTTTTATTAATAGGTGCTTATCTACTAATTTCTCTGATACGCACATGCTATTCTGGGATTTTAGGATCGGCAAATTAGTTTTTAGATCTGATTATGTTCTTAATTTTCCTCAGCTATTGAATCAATTTTGGGTGAGGATGTTGCATGGCGACTATGCACTTGTTAAGTTGATGTTCTTCTTTTTTATTCATTCGTGAAGCTTTGACAATTTCAACTTTTGATTGCGTGTATATGCTTATGCATCGGGTTCATGCACTCAAGCTTTAATTTCTAACCGATAGATATATATGATGAAGAGCTGCTCGGAAGGAGCAGAAGCTAATTCTGTTAAGGTGATCTCGAGCACTCACCACAAGTCTAAATAAGTTACTTATGATTGGGCATTAGCCCAAATGAAAGATAAGAAGATGCTATGTTAATTTTATTCCTGAAATATCTCCTTGGATGACTAAAGCAAGATGAGAAGCGTCAATATATCTACTGATCTGGAACGGATTCTGTGAGGGAGCATACCTAATGCTTTAATGCTGCAATATGTTTGTGTTTTTCAAATAATATGTTCATAAGCTTCGTATCGGTTGATTGCTCTCATACTTTCATATTGTTGTGGGATTTTATGATCAACAAATTGGTATTTGGATCTAATTTTGTTGTTAATCTTCCTCAGGTGTTGGATCAATGTAGGGTGACGATGTTGCACGTAGATTGTGCGCTCTCGTTATGAGGTCGGATGATTTCATACGATTCCAGGATTTACATCAGCTGAAGATAAGTTGCTATTTTTAGTTTTTTTTTAGTTCTCGTGAACGTTCGAGTATTTCAGCTTGTGATGTGTGAAGAAGCTTCTGAGTTGATACAATGTTGTGCATGTTCTGAAAATGTGAAGCTTGGTTGTTTTGGTTTATTCTACAATTTATTGTTTACTTTTTAGGTGTTGAGTTGTTACGCTCTTTTGCTTACAATGTGATAAAGTTAATTTTTTATCTATTACTTGTGGTTGTTTTTATTGATTATGCTAAAGTTGATTATTTTTTGTGTCTAAATTATGACTGCATGCTTACGTTTTGTTCTCAAAGCACTCAACGTGCTGTATATGTCTCTTTCAAATGTTGTTTGGTTTAGTACAAGTTAATGAAGCTTAGAATTTGCTCTAGCCCGAGTATGTCTTTGGAAACTTACTGGCCTATGACATAGAAATTCAGTTGATGTGTTTGGTATTTCCTGGAATTAAAGGAAGCCTAAGAAGGAAGGAATCGTCTTTCTCACTAGTTCATGCTTAGCATCTTTGAGTGCTGAGTGCTTTCGGGTATGTCCATATATAAAATTTATTTTATGTAGAACCTAAGGCCTTAGATGTTTTCTATCTCATATTACATTGTGTTATGTTAAAACGGTTTTTTCGAGGAGGTTGCATCTGTCCTACATTGTCAAGATGGAGATTTCCTCCCTTTGTACAGCTTTATCAGCAAGCTCAAATCTGGCTTATTCAGAGAATATTGCTTCCATATTATAATCCATTTTGCTTAAGAATACACATCCATTTTGAACTTTTAACTTGTATTTGTTGTTCACATTTTTCAGATTCTTTAGATTTGTAGTATATTTTTAAGATCTATGTTGCAATTCCTTTTAGAGTTGTCATACTTTTATTTTGGAGCAGTAGCATTAAGTCTGAATGGAGATGTTATGCCGCATAAACTTCAATAGTTTAAAACACCTTGAGGTTCACCTGTTTAATATCTTCTTTGGTGAAGACCTTTTTTGGATGTTTTTATGATGATTTGCAGTTGTGCTAATAGGGAATGGGGTTGTGCTTCAGCAAGCTTTGCACATTGTGTATTGCCATGATATATTTCTAGTTTGGTAACAATAGTTATGCAAATTCGTCAATATATCTAATGATGTCTAACTAGCGCTACAATGGAATTAGGGAACCGCTTCTGCTAACATATCAAACCATAGTGAATTTGTATTTCACTGTCACATGATACTTAAAACTTGGTTTCAAATTTGTTTGTATATTTTGCAGTATTTTTTTCATCTTTTTATTTTCAAAAGAGTTTCTAAATAGATTCACCGTCTTTTATACTTTTTGATCTATTTGCTAAGTCCGTCTTGACTTGCATATTGTTGTATTCAAGTATACATATAGAATAGCATTTATTGTATAACATGTAGTTTTATTTCGATATCCATTGCTATTATGCATATTGTTTGACGCTTCAGATTATTATTACGTCTTGAATTATTACAACTAGGAGATGCAAATAAAAAATGTGGGAGCTCTTGTTCAAGGGTTGCTGCTGTTTTTAATGTATTAATGCTTGAAAGCGTATATTGCCTACCTATGTTGTTATACTTGTCAAGTATATTTAGAAAAGGCTTGAAGGAAACTTCTCTAGAAAAGTAAAATCTCATCAGTAATAGTGTCGACTACATACGTCGTGGCTCTTTTTGTAAGTTGTATAATTTAAGACAACAACTTGACAAGGAGTTTGTAATAATATAGTTTTGATTTTATCTCTTTCTAACCATTTAGTTTGGTTATGCTATATTTGCGTCTGAGTATTGAAAATACCGTCAGCCTTGCTAAAGTCATAAGACTAATTCTTCTGAACATACTTGAAGTCCCTCCTGAATAGTCACTTGCTAGACAATCGGTCATATAGTACATTGCTGCTTCACTGGATTCTTCTTTTGTTGCTAAATTGTTAGTTTGGTTTCGTACTGGTTCAATTTTGGTTCCCTTTTTGTTTTAGGTTGAAAAGACAATTTGAATGCTAGATGGCGGGTAAACTTTTTGTTCAATGCTGGTAATATATATTTAGTCATTTGCTTGCTTGTTAAGTTGTGGGATTTCATTAATACTTTTCTTTTGCTCTTTAGTTTTTGGGTTTGCTTGCACACCGATTATTTGTACTGTCTTGTAATTCCTTTCTGGTTGAAAGTACGAAAGGTCTACTAGTTAGAGGGCCAATTTATCTCTAAAAATATATAAAGAAATCAAGCAGCAACATGTGTGTTATTTTTTGGGGTAGTCTCTTGTACAACATGTGGTCGATCTCCTGCTTCTCTTTGTACATCTCTAGCGAGTGCGGGAAGGAACCTTTCATCTACTGGTGGTGGTGGCAGCAGCGGGTTTCCTGATTCTTCTTCTTTTCTTAGATTCAAATAAAGTTGTTCTTCGCGTGACCGGGATGTATGCCACTGCTAATCAAGCACCGGCAAGAAATTGTTTACTTTTTCTTGCTTCAAGTCTTTCCTTTCTCTTCACTCTATTTCCTGTAATTTAGCTTTATGAAATTCTGTTCTTTGTTTCGGTAAATTGATTGAGAAAAGCCTAATTTATTTCTTTTTGTATTTTTTCCTTCCAGCATTTGCAAATGAACCTTTAGAAAATTTTGAAATTTAGGGTTGATTTTGTATGTTAAATTTACGAAAACCTAATTAGAAAATCCACCCTGATTTATTTGAAACTCATTGTTTTATCGTAGGAATTATTTTATCGTAAGAATTACTTTGTTTCCTAAATTTATTAGAGGTGCTTACGGTCACAAATTGCTGCCTACATTTGCATTAGTTCTTATGCATTAGTGTATGGGTAAGTCGTAGGAAATTCATGTCGAAGAATCCAATGCATTCTGAAATGGCCTATAGATTCTAGATGTTTCTGGTAAGTTGTGGCCATCTGCTGCTGCCATGTTCAGTTTTGAATTGTCTACTTATGCACGTAGTTGAGCTGTTTCTGCATTTCTTGAACACTTGAAATATTAGTGCTTAGAAATTCTCTATTAGATTCACCTGTAAATAGTAACAACCATCAAATAAGCTGTTGGAGGGATCGAGATCGTCTTTGGCAAGTAAGACCGTGCAAATCATATATGTGTTGTAAGATCACATGAAGAGCGCCACAATCACTAACTATATATTTACTAGTAATGTAAGAATCCAAATACTCTTACTATTTGTGATAATGGGTGATGTGGTAGCTTTTACAATAATAAGGATAATGCCTTCAGTTGTCTTTTCCTTTTGGTTTTCTATTTTTTTAAAACTTCCAAAAATAGCTACAGTGGTGGTTGGTCCATTTGATCGAGTGGAGACAGCAGTCGAAGCAACAATCCCTCCCCTCCTCTTGAAAGCCTTAAGGTTGTAGGGTCCGCAAGAGTCAAAACTGTCCGATCAACTCAATTCTCTCAATAGGTAAAGATGCATCAGCCCACTCTGTTGATTCTTTTTATTTGTTAGTATTTTCTTATCCAATGCGAACAAACAGCATTCGTTAATCTAATGCTTAAGTTGCCTATTCCTCTTAATATTTTGTTGCTTTTTAAATTTCTTATTTTGCTTCCTTAGTGCTTCTGCCTGCTGTGTTTCTCTTTATTTTGTGTTAGGATAACCATCGGACTGCTCGTTGGAGGGCTAACTTTGTTCAACATGGCAGTTGATCAAGTTGTGGCTTTCTTGTTAAGTTAAGCTGGCAGCTTCTGCAGATTCCCTCGTTGCTCATTAACTTGCTAAGCATACTCGCATACTATTAGTTTTCAAGATCCCTTATCATTGTAGGTTGAAGAATTAATAGTGTTCTACTTAAGGAGGCTAATTTTCACCTTTCAGGGCATTTCATCTAGCAGTCGGTCGCATGCTTGTCTTAATTCTTTCCAGTTGTTTAATTGCCATTTTCTTGGATACTGAATTTTTACCTTTCTCGTTTTTTGTTTCAGGTTAAAAAAACCAGCTGGAGTTTATTGTTGGTAGAATCTTCATTGAATGATGGTAGCAAAAATAAGTAGTCATTCAGTTGCTTAGTTATGATCCTCTTGTGCAGCGTAACTTCTTTACTTTCATGCCGATTCGTTTTCTTCTCTTTCTTTTTGATAAAATAAAGGGCATATGGAGTATAGGTAAAAAAATCAAACTTCTATACCAATGAGTGAATCAGTCAAGCAGTTGCTTACCTTTTTAATTTAGTCGCCCAATGTTCTATATCTTGCTATTGCTTCTTAGTTTTCTTAGTTTGCTTGGACACTGACTTATATGTTTCCTTTTCTCCCTCTTTGTTTCAATTTAGAAAAAGCAACTGAGTGCTGATCTCTGTGCTGGCTTTTTTTAAATAATGGTACAAAATCAAGTAATCATTCGAGTTGTTAGTTCTGAATTATCTGCCTCTGCTTAATTTGTTTGCTTTCAAGCTTATTCTTTCTTGTCTTTTCTTCTTCTTAACTTAAAGGGCGAAAGGATTTCTGTTCAATAGACCAACTTATGTTTGATGTATGAATTCAGCAGGCAATCAATTACCTTGATAGTTAAGTGGCATGATCCTTTTAATCTTTATATTGTTTCTTAGTTTTCTTAATTTGCATAATTACTGGCTGGTTTTCTTGCTCCCTCTTTGTTTCAGCTTTAAAGAGAAGAGTGCCGGTTGGAGGTTCAACTTTTCTCAATGCATTTGGTCAACCAAATATCTATACTTCTTAGTTAAGTTGATTACTTCCTTGAACCCATTTTGTTGCTAATGTTGATTAATCTGTTTATGTATTTGCTATTTTGCCTACTTCCTCTTCCTTGCAGTTTGGAAGAGCAATTGTCCTTAGTTTGAAGCAGCTTTTTCGAGGATCTTTTGCATTTATTGTTGGGGTTTGTACTTGCTTGTTACTGATTAATCTACTTGTGTTCTTATTGTTTTGCTCACTTCCTCTTCGTTGTAGTTTGAAGGAGCTGTCTTTAGTTGGAATAACTTATTCGAGTATCTTCTACATTTGTTCTTTTGGGTTTCTGCTTGCATGTTTCTTTATTTCAGTCTCCTTATGTATATTTCGCCGGCTTATTGTTTTTTGTTTCGTATCGATAGTTTACGTTGTGAAAACTCGAGCTGTAGAAGTTAGGTAGCCCATGTTTATTTTATAATACAAAACTGAAGCTGCATTTTTTGGGCAAAACACAGGAGTGTCATGTTGATGGAGACTCACAATCAATGAAACAAGATGTTAGAATAGCAGATTTAGTACTCCGATGTTAGAAAAAGTCAGTTTCATTTAAATACCATGGATTTCATTGCAAGATTTTGGGATCAGTTTGAGGATCAATCAGATTACAGTTAGTATACCTTGCAAAGTTTTTCTTTTGCTTCCTCTTTTAATATTTTAAGCATTAAATTTCGTGAGTGCATATTTTTAATTCAACAAAAGTTACTTGTAGGATATTGTGAATGTTTGTATTTTTGTAATAATGGAGTATTCAGTAGCCTTTAGATGAATATGTTTTCAGTAGGCTGGTTTGGTTGTTAGTGAAAAGTTCTCTTTTGCGTGGACACAATCACGTAAGTTAGTTAGCCTATTAGTTAAATTCCTTTCTGCTGATCCTTTTGTGATTTTTAACTTGTTACTTTTCTTACCTAGTGATTATTTTTCTTCTCTTCGGTTTGTTTAGGTTTAATATCGGAGTGCTGGTTGGAGGACTAATTTTGCTTAATGCAGACAATCGATCAAGCATGAGTTTCTTGAAAAGTTAAGTCGCATGCTTGTCTTAATCCCATGGTTGCTCATTAACTCATTTAGTTTGCTGCCATACTCATTATTTCCTAAATCTCTTATGATGAAAATTTTAGTGTTGCATGGACAGAGTCACATAAGTTGTATACCCAATTAATAGTCACATAAGTTGTATACCCAATTAGTAAGTCCCTGTTTGTTGAATTCCTTTTGTGTTTTCCAATTTCTTACTTTGCTTCCCTAGTAATTCTTTTTTCTTTTTCTGTTTGTTTAGGTTAACTATCGGAGTGATGGTTGAAGAACAAACTTTGCTCAATGCAGGCAATCGACTAAGCATGTGCTTTCTTGCAAAATTAGGTCGCCTTCTTGTCTTTATCCCCTTGTTGCTCATTAACTTGTTCAATTTGTTGCCGTACTCATTATATATATATATATATATATATATATATATATATATATATATATATGGGAAGGAATAGGGACACTCTAATCATTATACACTCCACATATACATGGCCATTTGTGGTCGTCTATACCTCAAATTCAATCCGCTCTTCTTGGATTGCTTGCAGAACGTCCCGAGATCGAAGAGATAAACACCGAATCTATACCAGTTCATTGAGATCTCGCTTCGCTAAAAGACATTCATCCGGTTACCTTGATAATTACATCTTCCACTAATTTGAGATCTATATCAGTTTGTCGATTGGTTCCACCTCGTTCTCACTTCGCTTGGATTGTTAGCTTAACTCAAACCAAATCCTCTGATCACGACGAAGGTGTGGAACAATTGCTAATTCTACTATCGTGTGGTAGAAGAAACCCTAAAAGCAAGCTCTTTCTGTTATTAGTTATTGGCAAAGTGCGAGAGGGCGATAGAGTGAGAGAGCTACAATAAGAAATTTGTATGGAGTGCTACTAGAAAAATTTTTGTGCTTCGCCGCAACAAATAAGAGTAGATATAGTTGAAAAAAAAAAAAGAAGAAGAAAAAAAAATAGAAAAGTAGAAAACAACAAATAAAAATAAATATCTAGATAATAATGTTGACCTGGCTGGTAAGCTCGTTCACCCGTTAGGTCAAACTACGACCTGTCAAACCGAATAAAATATTGGCGTCCGTTTCAATTCTATCAACTATGTTAAATATAACTCCACATAATAGATTGTCAAGATTGTACTGGAATGTTTGATTATTTTTTACTATATTGTTATGGATAATTATATCGAAAGGTAATTAAGTGGATTTAATTTGCTTCTAAATAATTATTTTTGCATATTATTTTATTTTAGTACCTATTTTATTATAATAAAATACTATAAATATATGATTTAT
>CM034142.1:3461098-3518103 GCA_019914995.1 Acanthochlamys bracteata | reverse complement strand
AAAATATTGATAGTAAGCATGGATTTGTTTATTTACAAGTACAACACATAGTGCTATGCTGAGTACAAAGTCCCTGTTAGGCTGAAAGCTATCATATGGTTAAACAAGGTTGGAGAAGCACTACCATTTTCATCAAATAAGCTGTTAAAGTGATGCTCATGGAGAAATACCGCAGGTTCCTGCCGTGTCCTTCTAAAGTAGCTTCCTGATTCAGTAGTTTAATCTTCGTTATTCCAGATGATCATTGCTGATTATTACTAGATCTGACTCCATTTCATTTGATTTCTGAGTAGATATCACATAGTGACTTGCAGCTCCAGTTAGTGCTGGTTGGACATCGAGTTTGTTTCAATCCCGGCAATAACACGCAATTGGTAAGTTCTCTACTTCTATGTATTGTTCATGTTCTCGCTACTTAATTTGCTTAGTTTGCTTGCATACCTTTCTCTTTTTACGCTTTCCCTCTTTATTTGGGGATAAAAGTGCCAATGTACTGTAGGTTGGAGGGTCAATTTTTATTGAATGCAAGCAATTTGATCTAGAATTGTTTTCCTCCTTAGATAAGCAGCAAGCTATTTTTTTGGATTGTTTCGCTCTCATTGTTGTTTTTATTTATTTGTATCTCCTAGCTCATACACAAATGGTGCAGCAATTCGATAATCTGGGTGTCGTCTACATTGGTTTTGAAGTCAGGAAGGATTCATGGAAAATCTCCGGCAAGCCATCTGCTTTCTGGTAATCTTGTTTGATCATGTTCAGCAAATTTGGTGATTTGTATTACATTACGCAAACATATAGAAAATTACTTACAGGATTATTTTCTGAAGAATATTTGATTTCTTACAAATTTGTCGCCAATCGTCAACCCTTTACAATAGGAAGTTACCAACAGGAAACAGTAGGAGGTGATGTACTGATAGATTGTTTCTTCACGGTCATTTTTTATTACGTTTCTTATCTTTGTTCAATAATTTGTGTAAACGTCTAATTGGCAGGTTTAGGTCTATATTACTGTAGATATTGCACATATTCACATGCAGATTGAGATGTCAGGAAGCAATTCGTGATCATTCTTGTTGTGTTATTTGATGTTAATGTATTCAGAGGATATTGGTTTTGTTGAAACGTTTATGCAAAATTGCAGTATGGATCAATTTGTTTGTGTACAGTTGATAATAGCATGCTGGGTACTAATAACAAGCATGGCCTTAGTTTGGTTGTGTACAGTTGATAATAGCATGCTGGGTACTAATAATATCAAGCATGGCCTTAGTTTTTACTTAATTGAAAGCTATTTTTCGGTTTGGTTATACACAACTGAGGCATTACCTTTTGACTACTGTGCAAGGTGCGTCTTGTTTGTTGATGCCAAAACTCATTACAAATGCTGTAAGTGCGATGCGCATGGAGTAGTACCTATATTGTCGTTCTAAATCAGCTTCTTGATTTAGTAGTTTATTTTCATTTTTCCAAATGGTCAGTGTTGATTATTTGGCTTTGATGAGGTTTCTCTATTTGCTGTTATGATTCCAAGTCATTTGATTTTTGAATAGATATTACACATACCTTGCAGTTGTAGTTATGCTGGTTGGTTGGACGGTCAAGTTCTCCTCAATTCAGGTAATCAAGTAGTCATCTGCCTGTTTAGTTAGTTGCCTGCTTCTATATATAAATTCTTTTGTCTCTGCATAGCTTGCTTACTTTCTGTGCATACTAATTTGCTTTCTCTACTTTTATTTCAGAAAAGAAGAACCAATGCAGTGCCTGTCCTGAAAGGTCAATTTCTGTACAACGTAAGCACTTGATAAAAAGAACTGGTTCCTTCTTTATTTAAATAGCAAGTTGGTTGTTGAGATTTGTAGGTTGGTCCTGTATAAAATAGTTTAAAATCAATCCAGTTTACTGAAGAAGATTTAACTAATATATCTGTATCAAGTTTTAGACAACGAAAACATATTTTTAGATAAGAAGAAGAAAGAAGCCTTTTAGTCACTTATTAGCAAGAGTTAGAGGAAACAGATTTGTAATAAACAAAAAAAAAATTCTTATAATGCTTATAGTCACAATAGAAATTGTTAATCGAACGGGTAGTAGTATCTCCGAGCCATTCCTTAACGTTGACTCCAACTTCTGAACAAACGGATAAGGATGAAACATTATTCTGAAATTGCAAGATACTGGAACTAAATGGACAAAAAAAAGAAAAAAATAAACGAAGAACAAATAAATTCAGCAAGCACCTTATAGGGTTGTTATCGTAAAGCGACTTTCGTGTAACAACCAGTTGTAAATACATGACAAACTTGTTGCTACAATGATGGTCTTCTGTCTCTCTTACAGATTAATGGTTCGTTGATGGTTACAGTTTAATAGCAAAATAATACGCAATAAAACCATCTTGAGGGGAAAAAAAAATAGTTAACGCACTATTAGGATCTAGTCGTTCCTCAAGCTTCCACGCAAAGAATTAATAACATAAGAAGAAAAACTCCATGGAGGCCATAACGAACGTTGATGCTCCAACAACCACCCAATGGCCTTTCTTAAGCTGAAACAAAGAGAGAAAGATATGAGACAAAACTAGTACCAAGCAAACTGAGTAAGGAGAAACAAAAGGATTCACATAAGTGTGAAACTTATCTAAAGAATATAGTGACTGCTTGATCTATTGCATGAGTTGGTACGCCTTCAGCTGTCAAAGTTCACAATTGTCTCCATTTAAGAACCACAGCCCTCAGAATTCCAACTAGCACTTGGCTCGTTATGTTAATCTAGAAACAAGACAAAGACATGAAAAATAAAATAGCGAATTATATGGGGTCCACCAAGCAGTATTTTCAAAAGAAATTTGTGCACAAAAATAGACAAACCATCACAGAAAATGAAATACTATTTAAAGTTAAAAAAAATTGCCATGGGTTGAGAAATTGAAGGAGCACTTGATCTAGTTTGGATGAAAAAAGGTCCCCAAAGTTGACCAATAATTTAAAAACATGCTTTTCTCATTTGCTAGTATTGTTGATCAATGCTAATGAATGGTTCATAATTTATATTGCATATCCATTAGAAGATTTGAATGGATGTTTAAACAAGAACCTCCAGTGATTCTAACCTCATTTTTCAGCTTCTATCAGAGCAGCACTTTTAAAATCACCTTACAGTGCTCAACACGATATCAACATCAGCTGCTTCAGGAAAGTAACCATTTCTGAGGAAAAGAGAAAAAATACATAACACACTGTTAGGATATAGCCAATTCTCAAGTTCTCATGCAAAGTGTTAATAACATAAAAAGAAAAATTCCAGGCAGGCCATAACGAATGTTGATGCTCCAACAACCACTCCGTTACTTTTTTTAAGCTGAAACAAAGAGAAAAAGAAATGAGACAAAATCAGTACCAAGCAAACTGAGTAAGGAGAAACAAAAGGATTCACATTAGTGTGAAACTTAGCTAAGGAAGACACTGACTGCTTGATCTATTACCTGAGTTGGTACTCCTTCAACTGTCAAAATACACCATTGCCTCCATTTAAGAACCTCAGCCTCAGAATTCTAATAAGCACTAGAACCGTTATGTCAATCTAGAAACAGGAGAAAGACAAGAAAAACAAAGTAGCATATTATATTGGGTCCATCAAGCAGCACTTTCGCATGAAATTTGCGCACAAAAACAACCAGACCATCACAGAAAAAAAATACTATTTACGGTTAAAAGAAAATGCAGCACCTGACCTAGTTTGTGATGAAAAAAGCTTGCCAAAGTTGATTAATAATTTAAGATATGCTTTCTCGTTTGCTAGTGCCGTTGATCAATGTTGGTAAATGGTTCATAATTTATATTACATATTCATCAGAAGATCTGAACTGATGTTTGAAATATGAACCTCGAATGATTCTTACCTCTATTTCCAGCTTCTATCAGAGCAGAACTTTCAAAATCATTTTAACTACAGTGCTCAAGGAGCTATCAACTGCAGTATAGTAATCATTGATTGGATCATCATCAGCAACTTCTTCCTCCATGAAGTATGAAACCATTAAATCGGACTTAGATGACATGATAGAGGGTAATGAAATTGGTGATAGCGTGATTTGAAAATGAAACAAAACATACTAGCGAAGTAAATTTGTGAGAAAACACATTTGACGTATAGCATTATCGTCTGTAAAACAAATAAATTAGGAAATAATCTACACCACCTGTTGAACTTCAAAATGAGGTGCTTAATAACCCAGTAGATATGGTTGAATTCAGAATCACCAAACAAAGTTTCAACCTTGAGGCTAACTTCAAATAACAAGAGCGACATGCTAACAATGATTAGTCAAATGCATCAAAAGCTTTTACAAGTTATAGTTTAAGAGATTTGAACATCATTAACTAATATTGTTCTATCTGCATCATAGTTTAAACCTCCTTTTTTGGTTGTTTTTCTGATGGTAAGAGCAAACAATCAGCACAAAAAGTGCGTCAAAAAAAAAAAAATCGAAAAAGTTAAACGGTATACTACAGCTCCAATAATTACAAAAGATTTAGATGATTAGGATTGTTTGTTTTTCTAGTGAAATACGTCTACGATCTGAACACATAGCAGAGAGATTTGAACATCATTAACTAGTATTGTTCTATCTGCATCATAGTTTTAAACCTCCTTTTTTAGTTGTTTTTTTGATGGTAAGAGCAAACAATTAGCACAAAAAGTGCGTCCAAAAAAAAAAATCGAAAAAGTTAAACGAAATACTACAGCTCCAATAATTACAAAAGATTTAGATGATTAGGATTGTTTGTTTTTCTAGTGAAATACGTCTACGATTTGAACATATAGCAGAATACCAAGTTGATCATAATAACACTATAGAGTACCTCATCTTCCTACACATACCATTACATTTAAAGAAATGTGACAGCAAGAATAAATCAATATGACAAATTTAAAACAGATGAAACAAAAGCCCTAAACAATATTGAAAACTTTTCTGTGAATTAGAACAAAACTGTTTCTCCCTTTGGCGACTGTGTGTGGATGTTCAGCAATATTTTTGTATTGCATGTTGCTCCTGTATAAGACAGTTTAGAATCAAGCCGGTTTACTAAAGGAGATTTAACTAAAATAAACGTATCAAGTTTTTAAACAACGAAAAAATATTTTTAGATAGAAGTAGAAACAAGACCCCTAGTCTTTTATTAAAAAATGTTAGAGAAAACATATTTCTAATCAACAAAAGAAAATTACAGTTGTGATGCATACACTCGCAATGTAAATTGCTACTCAAACAGGTATTTGTATGTCCGAGCCATTCCTTAGCGGTGACTCTAACTTCTGAACAAATAGATAAAAATGAAACATTATTTTGAAATAGCAAGATACTGGTATTAAAAGGACAAATCAAAGTAAACAAAGAAAAAATAAATTCAGGAAGCACCTTACAGGAATATTATCTACATGCAACTTTTTTGAAAGAACTAGTTGTAAATACATGACAAATTTATTACTACCATGACCGTCTTCTGTCTCTAACAGTTCAAAGATTTGTTGATGGTTATGAGGTTAATAGAAAAAAATAAGCCAATAGAACTATGTTGAGGAAATGAAAAAAAAAATGGATAACGAATTGTTAGGGTCTAGCCAATCCTAAAGCTCCTATGTAAAGCGTGAATAAATATAAGAAGAAAAATTCTAGGCAGGCCATAACAAACGTTGACGCTCCAACAACCACCCCGCTGTTTTTCTTAAACTGAAAGAAAGAGAGAAAGAAATGAGACAAAATCAGTACCAAGCAAACTGAGTAAAGAGAAACAAACGGATTGACATAAGTGTGAAACGTATCTAAGAAAGATAGTGACTGTTTGATCTATTGCATGAGTTAGTAAACCTTCAACTGTTAAAGTTTACGATTTCTCCATTTAAGACCCTCAGCCTCAGAATCTAATAAGCATTCGGCCCGTTATGTCAATTTAGAAACTATAGAAAGTCACAAAAACAAATTAGCAGATTATATGTGGTCTACTAAGCAGCATCTTCAAATGAAATTTGCACAAAATTAAGCCAGACCATCACAGAAAAAGAAAAACTTTTTAAAAATGCCATGGGTTAAGAAGTTGGAGGAGCACCTGATCTTGTTTGTGATGAAAAAAGCTTGCCAAAGTTGATTAATAATTTAAGACATACTTTCTCGTTTTGCTAGTGTCGTTGATCAATGTTGGTAAATGGTTCATAATTTATATTACATATCCAACAAAAGATCTGAATTGATGTTTGAAACAAGAACTTCTAGTGATTCTAACCTCTGTTTCCAGCTTCTATCAGAGCAGCACTTTCAAAATCATCACAACTACAATGCTTAAGCCGCTATCAACAGCAGGAGAGTAATCACTGATGGGATCATCATCATCGATTATTTATTGTGATGAAATAGAAACCATCATCCAAATGATCTACTCATTTAATGTTGAATTGTTAGGTTATTATGTGATTGTTTGTTTGTTTAAATGCTTTATCGAAAGATACGTTTGTTGTTCAACCTTTCATTTTTTCAAGCTATATAATGTATGTATGGTGTTTTTTCTTAGAGTAAAATTATGATAAATAATCATGATTATTATGCTAGTAAATAAAAGGTTAAGATGTTTACGTAAATTATGCTTCCTATACATTATGACATGCCGGTATTTTATAATATTTGGAGCATGAATTAGTAAATGCGCATTAGAAATTCTTTATACAAATGCTTAGTACATAAACATATTAGAAAGAATGTAAATTTCACCTTATATGTGTGCATATGTATGCGATTTAGAAAAAGTGGCATAATAGGCTTCAACCTAATATTAGCTATGTATTGATACTTACAACACCGCAAAAACCGACATAATTAATCAGGGGATGCATTTAGAATCTACTTCATTGATTGGTAATTATTATAATGAAAATATAATAATTTAAAATTAACTAGATCTCCGTTCTTATTTTACAGTTGTGTGAATTGATTGAGCTAGCAACAATAGGATGAGTAAGCTTATCAACGTGATACTTATACTCTTTCATTACATTATTTATGCCAACAATCTAGGTTTATATTTAAATTGGATTATCAAAATCGTTGGATATATTCAATAATACGACATTATTCTTTGCACAAAGTTATATTAAATTTGATAGAAGTTAGTACTCTAATTTATAAGAGTCTAAAATTTTAAATTGTATACGTTCATCGATTATTTATTGCGATGGAATAGAAACCATCATCCAAATGATCTACTAATTTAGTGTTGAACTGTTACATTATTATGTAATTATTCGTTTTTAAACGCTTTATCGAAAGATACGTTTGTTGTTCAACCTTTCAGTAGTTACTGATTTACTTTTAAAGAATTTATCAACGATATGTTTATTATTTATCGTGTATTGAATCATATATTATATATATGTAGTGCTTTGTTTATTGTTATAATATTGATGAATTATTTATTTGTTTTGTCTTATAATTATATAAATATTTAGCAACTAAATCACTCAAAAAATTAAATCGTTTATTTCTTTCTAATTATTCAATTTGTACTTCATTATTTATATTCATGTGATTAGTCTAAGTATACATTGTATTAGAGCTCTTTGTCATTAATCGAAACATCTTATACAATCTTGGTAAACCACCTTAGATCTAATTTTGATGGTAGCCCTAGCATTATACGTCATAAAATGATAAAAAATGGTAATGGATGGAGGTGATTAGGATACTGTGATATGTAAAAAAAGAATTTGTGTTTGTATGCATTTACATTATTGGTGTAGTGATTGAACTTTGACAAAGTTCTGATTATTGCAAATGTCTAAAGTTGTGTTCATACATATTTTTGACGAGGATATGACATAGAGATAAATTGCGGACTAAAAGTGTTTATACGCACTATAGATGGTATTTTACTAGTATTTTTTCCCATCATAACTTTTACAATTTAGTATTTTTATATGAGTAACGTCAATATGAAAATCTAGGTATATATAACTACCATCGTTGCAAAATATATTTCATTTTATCAAGCTATATAATGTATGTATGATGTGTTTTTCTTATAGTAAAATTATGATAATTAATCGTGATTATTATGCTAGTAAATAAAAGGTTAAGATGTTTAACTAAATTATACGTATCAAGTATTTATAAATATTTGGAAAATGAATTAGTAAGTAGAAGCATTAGAAATTCTTTATACAAAAAAAATGTTAGTACATAAACGTATTAGAAATCAATATAAAAAATCACCTTATATGTATGCATATGTATATGATTTAGAAAGAGTGGCATAATAGGCTTCAAACCTAATATTAGTTATGTATTGATACTTACAACAAATACAAAAATCGGCATAATGAATTTGGATGCGTTTAAGAATCTACTTTATTGATTGGTAATTATTAGAATGAAAAAAATATAATAATTTAAAGTTAACTAGATCTATTATTCTTATTTTACATTGTTTGAATTGAAGCTAGCAACAATAGAATGACAAATTAAGTTTATGAATGTGATATTTATACTCTTTCATTCATTATTTATTTGTTGATAATCTAGGTTTATATTTCAATTAGATTATCAAAGAACTATTGGATATATTTCAAAAATGACATTATTTTTTGCACAAAAATTATATTAAATTTGATAGAATTAAATATTCTAATTTTATAATAGTCTAAAATTTTAAATCGTATAACAACCATCGATTATTTATTGCGATGGAATAGAAACCATCATCCAAATAATCTACTCATTTAATGTTGAACTGTTATGTTATTATGTGATTATTCGTTTGTTTAAACGCTTTATGGAAAGATACGTTTGTTGTTCAACCTTTCAGTAGTTACTGATTTACTTTTAAAGAATTTGTCGATGATATATTTATTATTTATCGTGTATCGAATCATATATTATATATATGTAGTGCTCCGTTCAAAATTATTTACTTATTTTGTCTTATAATCATATACATATTTAGCAACTATTGATCGCTCAAGTGATTAAATCGTTTATTTCTTTCTAATTATTCAACGTGCACTTCATTATTTATATTCATGTGATTAGTCTAAGTATACAATGTATTCGAGCTTCTTGTTGTGATCAAAATCTTATAAAATCTGATTAATAATTTGAAATAATCTAGCTCTAGCTTTATATGTCATCGAATGATAAATGTTGGTGGATGGTTCATTTACAGTGAATGTGATATGTTAAAAGATCTGACTTGTGTTTGTAAGAATTTATGTTACTTTTAGTAGTGGCTATGTGCTTTGAAGTTTTCGATAAAGTTCTCTTTATTGCAATGTCTAATATGTATTCATACATATACTTTTTGACCAAATCAATATGGGAGAAATAGCTCATCTAAAGTGTTGTGATGAAATATAAACCATGTTTTACTAATATCATTTTCATTTATATCTTTTATAGTTAACTATTTTTATATGATTGTTTGTTTGTTTAAAATAGGAATATATAATCACTATCGCTTTGTTGTTCATATATTTCATTTTCTCAAGCTATATAATGCATGTATGATTTTTTTTAGAGTAAAATTATGATAATTAATCATGATTATTATGCTAGTAAAACAAGAGGTTAAAATGTTTTCATAAATTATGCTTCTTATATTTTATGACATGCCGGGTATTTTATAATATTTGGAGCTTGAATTAGTAAATGCGCATTAGAAATTCTTTATACAAATGCTTAGTACATAAACATATTAGAAAGAATGTAAATTTTACCTTATATCTATGCATATGTACAATTTAGAAATAGTGACATAATAGGCTTCAAACCTAATATTAGTTATGTATTGATACTTATAACACCACAAAAACGGACATAATTAATCACATGATGCATTTAGAATCTACTTTCTTGATTGGTCATTATTATAAATAAAAATATAATAATTTAAAATTAACTAGATCTCCATTCTTATTTTACAGTTGTGTGAATTGATTGAGCTAGCAACAATAGGATGACTTAAGTTTATCAACGTGATACTTATACTCTTTCATTAAATTATTTATGCCAACAATCTAGTTTTATATTTAAATTGGATTATCAAAATTATTGGATATATTCAATAATACAACATTATTCTTTGAACAAAAGTTATATTAAATTTGATAGAAGTTAGTACTCTAATTTATAAGATTCTAAAATTTTAAATCTTATACGTTCATCGATTATTTATTTTGATGGAATAGAAACCATCATCCAAATGATCTACTAATTTAGTGTTGAACTGTTACATTATTATGTAATTATTCGTTTTTAAACGCTTTATCGAAAGATACGTTTGTTGTTCAACCTTTCAGTAGTTACTGATTTACTTTTAAAGAATTTATAAATGATATATATTTAACATTTATCGTGTATTGAATCATATATTATATATATGTAGTGCTTTGTTTATTGTTATAATATTGATGAATTATTTATTTGTTTTGTCTTATAATTATATAAATATTTAGCAACTATTGATCACTCAAGTGATTAAATCGTTTATTTCTTTCTAATTATTCAATTTGTACTTCATTATTTATATTCATGTGATTAGTCTAAGTATACATTGTATTCGAGCTCTTTGTCGAATCGAAACATCTTATACAATCTTGGTAAGCCACCTGATCTAATCTAGCCCTAGCATTATACGTCATAAAATGATAAATGGTACGTGGATGGAGGTGATTAGGAGTGAATGTGATATGTAAAAGTCGAATTTGTGTTTGTATGCATTTACATTATTGGTCGTAGTGATTGAACTTTGACAAAGTTCTGATTATTGCAAATGTCTAAAGTTGTGTTCATACATATTTTTTGACCGAGGATATGACATAGAGATAAATTGCGGACTAAAGTGTTGTACGCACTATAGATGGTATTTTACTAGTATTTTTTTCCCATCATAACTTTTACAGTTTAGTATTTTTATATGAGTAACGTCAGCCATAAAATCTAGGTATATATAACTACCATCGTTGCAAAATATATTTCATTTTATCAAGCTATATAATGTATGTATGATGTTTTTTCTTAGAGTAAAATTATGATAATTAATCGTGATTATTATGCTAGTAAATAAAAGGTTAAGATGTTTACGTAAATTATACGTGCCGGTATATTATAATATTTGGAGCATGAATTAGTAAGTGCGCATTAGAAATTCTTTATACAAACGCTTAGTACATAAACGTATTAGAAAGAATATAAATTTCACCTTATATGTATGCATATGTATATGATTTAGAAAGAGTGGCATAATAGGCTTCAAACCTAATATTAGTTATGTATTGATACTTACAACACCACAAAAATCGGCATAATGAATCAGGGGATGCGTTTAGAATCTACTTTATTGATTGGTAATTATTAGAATGAAAATATAATAATTTAAAGTTAACTAGATCTCTGTTCTTATTTTACAGTTGTGTGAATTGAGTGAGCTAGCAACAATAGAATGAGTAAGTTTATGAATGTGATATTTATACTCTTTCATTCATTATTTATGCCAATAATCTAGGTTTATATTTCAATTAGATTATCAAAGTCGTTGGATATATTTCATAATACGACATTATTTTTTGCACAAAATTATATTAAATTTGATAGAAGTTAGTATTCTAATTTATAATAGTCTAAAATTTTAAATCGTATACGTTCATCGATTATTTATTGCGATGGAATAGAAACCATCATCCAAATAATCTACTCATTTAATGTTGAACTGTTATGTTATTATGTGATTATTCGTTTGTTTAAACGCTTTATGGAAAGATACGTTTGTTGTTCAACCTTTCAGTAGTTACTGATTTACTTTTAAAGAATTTGTCGATGATATATTTATTATTTATCGTGTATCGAATCATATATTATATATATGTAATTGCTCCGTTTATTGTTATAATATTAATTTTTTTATTTATTTTGTCTTATAATCATATACATATTTAGCAACTATTGATCGCTCAAGTGATTAAATCGTTTATTTCTTTCTAATTATTCAACGTGCACTTCATTATTTATATTCATGTGATTAGTCTAAGTATACAATGTATTCGAGCTTCTTGTCGAATCGAAACATCTTATAAAATCTTGGTAAGCCACCTGAAATAATCTAGCTCTAGCTTTATATGTCATCGAATGATAAACGGTACGTGGATGGAGGTGATTACGAGTGAATGTGATATGTTAAAGTCGAACTTGTGTTTGTATGCATTTATGTTACTTTTAGTAGTGGCTATGTGCTTTGAAGTTTCGATAAAGTTCTCTTTATTGCGAATGTCTAATATGTATTCATACATACTTTTTGACCAAGGAATATGGCGTAGAAATAGCCGGTGGACTAAAGTGTTGTACGCGCTATAGGCGGTGTTTTACTAGTATTATTTTCACACCATATCTTTTATAGTTAACTATTTTTATATGAGTAACGTCAGCCATAAAATAGGAATATATAATCACTATCGGTGCAAAATATATTTCATTTTCTCAAGCTATATAATGCATGTATGATTTTTTTTAGAGTAAAAGTACGATAATTAATCATGATTATTATGCTAGCAAAACAAGAGGTTAAAATGTTTTCATAACTTATGCTTCTTATATTTTATGACATGCCGGTATTTTATAATATTTGGAGCTTGAATTAGTAAGGGCGCATTAGAAATTCTTTATACTAACACTTAGTACATAAACATATTAGAAAGAACGTAAATTTTAGCTTATATCTATGCATATGTGTACAATTTAGAAATAGTGACACAATAGGCTTCAAACCTAATATTAGTTATGTATTGATACTTATAACACCACAAAAACGGACATGTTGAATCACATGATGCGTTTAGAATCTGCTTTCTTATTTGATCATTACTAAAATAAAAATACAATAATTTAAAATTAACTACATCTCCATTCTAATTTTACAGTTGTGTGAATTGAGCGAGCTAGCAACAATAGCATGACTTAGTTTATCTACGTGATACTTATACTCTTTCATTAAATTATTTATGCCAACAATCTAGTTTTATATTTCAATTAGATTATCAACATTATTGGATATATTCAATAATACAACATTATTTTTTGAACAAGATTATATTAAATTTGATAGAAGTTAGTACTCTAATTTATAACATTCTAACATTTTAAATCTTATACGTTCATCGATTATTTCTTTTGATGGAATAGAAACCATCATCCAAATGATCTACTCATTTAATGTTGAACTGTAAGGTTTTTATGTGATTATTCGTTTGCTTAAACGCTTTATCGAAAGATACGTTTGTTGTTCAACCTTTTACTAGTTACTGATTTACTTATCTAAAAATTTGTAAATGATATATATTTAACATTTATCGTGTATTAAGTCATATATTATATATATGTAATGCTCCGTTTATTATTATAATATTGGTCAATTTTTATTTACTTTGTCTTATAATCCTATACATATTTAGAAACTATTGATCATTCAAGTGATTCAATCGTTTATTCTTTTTAATTATTCAACGTGTACTTCATCAATTACATTCATTTGATTAGTCTAAATGTACTGTGTATTCGATCTCCATGTCAAATCAAAACACCTTATACTATTTTGTTAAGCCACCTGATCTAATCTAGCTATAGCGTTATATGTCATCGAATGGTAAACGGTACGTGGATGGAGGTGATTACGAGTGAACGTGATATGTTAAAGTCGAACTTGTATTTGTATGCGTTTATGTTACTGTTAGTAGTGACTATGTGCTTTGAACTTTCGATAAAGTTCTGATTATTGCGAATGTCTAATATATTCATACATACTTTTTGACCGAGGAATATGACGTAGAGATAGCGCGTAGACTAAAGTGTTGTACGCACTATAGATGGTGTTTTACTAGTATCTTTTCCACATCATAGTTTTTATAATTAAGTATTTTTATATCAGTAACATCAGCCATAAAATTTAGAAATATATAACTACTATCGGTGCAAAATATATGTCACTTTCTTAAGCTATATAATGCATGTATGATGTTTTGTTAGAGTAAAAGTATGATAATTAATCATGATTATTATGCTAGTAAATAAGAGGTTAAAATATTTACATAAACTATACTTTCTATACGTTATCACATGTCGGTATTTTTAATATTTGGAGCATGAATTGGTAAGTGCGCATTAGAATTTTTTATACAAACGCCTAGTATATAAGCGTATAAGAAAGAATGTAAATTTCACCTAATATGTATGCATATGTATACGATTTAGAAATAGTGGCACAATAGGCTTCAAACCTAATATTAGTTGTGTAATGATACTTACAACACCACAAGAATAGGCATGATGAATCATGTGACGCGTTTACAACTTTATTATTTGGTTATTATTACAATAAAATATAATAATTTAAAATTAATTATATTTGCATTGTAATTTCACAGTTGTGTGAATTGTGTGAGATAGCAACAATAGAATGGGTTAGTTTATCAACGTGATACTTATACTCTTTAATTACGTTATTTATGCCAATAATCTAGTTTTATATTTCAATTAACTTATCAAAATAGTTGGATATATTCAATAATACAACATTATTCTTTGATCCAGATTATATTAAATTTCATAGAAGTTAGCACTCTAATTTATAACAGTCTAAAATTTTAAATCTTATACGTTCATCTGTTATTTATTGTGATGGAATCGAAACCCTCACCCAAATGATCTTCTCATTTAATGTTAAACTGTAAGGTTTTAATGTGATTATTCGTTTGTTTAAACGCTTTATCGAAAGATACGTTTGTTGTTCAACCTTTCAGTACTTACTGATTTACTTATCTAACAATTTGTAAATGATATATTTATTATTTATCGTGTATTGAGTCATATATTATATATATGTAATTCTCCGTTTATTGTTATAATATTGATCAATTTTTTATTTATTTTGTCTTATAATCATATACATATTTAGAAACTATTGATCATTCAAGTGATTAAATCGTTTATTTTTTTTTAATTTGTCAACGTGTACTTCATCAATTACATTCATGTGATTAGTCTAATATACTGTGTATTTGATCTCCATGTCAAATCGAAATACCGTATACTATCTTGGTAAGCCACCTGATCAAATCTAACCCTTTCGTTATATGTCATCGAATGATAAACGGTACGTGGATGGAGGTGATTATGAGTTAATGTGATATGTTAAAATTGAAGTCGTATTTGTATGCATTTACGTTACTGGTAGTAGTGGCTATGTCCTTTGAACTTTCGATAAAGTTCTGATTATTGCGAATGTCTAATATATTCATACATACTTTTTGACCGAGGAGTATGACGTAGGATAGCGCGTGGACTAAAGTGTTGTACGCATTATATATGATATTTTACTATTTTTTTTTTCACACTATAGCTTTTATAGTTAAGTATTTTTATATGAATAACGTCAACCATAAAATTTAGGAATACATAACTGCTATCGGTGCAAAATATATTTCCCTTTCTCAAGCTATATAATGCATGTATGATGTTTTCTTAGAATAAAAGTACGATAATTAATCATGATTATTATGCTAGTAAACAAGAGGCTAAAATGTTTACATAAATTATGCTTCCTATACATTATCACATGCTTGTATTTTTAATATTTAGTGCATTAATTGGTAAGTGCGCATTACAAATTCTTTATACAAATGCTTAGTATGTAAATGTATTAGAAAGAATGTAAATTTCACATTATATGTATGCATATGTATACGATTTAGAAATAGTGGCACAATAGACTTCAAACCTAATATTAGTTTATGTATTGATACTTACAACACCATAAAAACCGTCATAATGAATCAAGTGACGCGTTTAGAATCTATTTTATTATTGGTAATTATTATAATAAAAATATAGTAATTGAAAATTAACTAGATCTCTATTTTTATTTTACAGTTGTGTGAATTGATTGAGCTAGCAACAATAGGATGAGTAAGCTTATCAACGTGATACTTATACTCTTTCATTATATTATTTTTGCCAACAATCTAGGTTTATATTTCAATTAGATTAGCAAATTTATTGGATATATTCAATAATACAACATTATTTTTTGAACAAGTTTATATTAAATTTCGTAGAAGTTAGTACTTTAATTTATAACAGTCTAAAATTTTAAATCTTATACGTTAATCTATTATTTATTGTGATGGAATAGAAACTATCATCAAAATGATCTTCTCATTTAAAATTGAACTATAAGGTTTTAATGTGATTATTCGTTTGTTTAAACGCTTTATCGAAAGATACGTTTGTTGTTCAACCTTTAAGTAGTTACTGATTTACTTATCTAAGAATTTGTAAATGATATATTTATTATTTATCGTGTATTGAGTCATATATTATATATATATAATGCTCCGTTTATTGTTACAATATTGATCAATTTTTATTTACTTTGTCTTATAATCCTATACATATTTAGAAACTACTGATCATTCAAGTGATTCAATCGTTTATTCTTTTTAATTATTCAACGTGTACTTCATCAATTACATTCATGTGATTAATCTAAGTATACTGTATATTCGATCTCCATGTCAAATCGAAACACCTTATACTATCTTGGTAAGCCACCTGATCTAATCTAGCCTAGCGTTATATGTCATTGAATGGTAAACGGTACGTGGATGGAGGTGATTACGAGTGAACGTGATATGCTAAAGTTGAAGTTCTATTTGTACGCATTTACGTTACTGTTAGTAGTGGCTATCTGTTTTGAACTTTCGATAAAGTTCTGATTATTACGAATACCTAATATATTCATACATACTTTTTGACCGAGGAATATGACGTAGAGATAGCGCATGGACTAAAGTGTTGTACGCACTATGGATGGTGTTTTACTAGTATCTTTTTCAGACCATAGCTTTTATAGTTAAGTATTTTTATACTAGTAATGTCAGCCGTAAAATTTAGGAATATATAACTACTATTGGTGCAAAATATATTTCAAATTTTCAAGCTATATAATGCATGTATGATGTTTTGTTAGAGTAAAATTATGATAATTAATCATTATTGTTATGCTAGTACAAAAGAGGTTAAAATGTTTACATAAATTATGCTTCCTATACGTTATCACATGTCGGTATTTTTAATATTTGGAGCAAGAATTGGTAAGTGCGCATTAGAATTTTTTATACAAACGCTTAGTATACAAACGCCTAGTATTTACAAATAGTGGCACAATAGGCTTCAAACCTAATATTAGTTGTGTAATGATACTTACAACACCACAAAAATAGGCATGATGAATCAAGTGACGCGTTTATAACTTTATTATTTGGTCATTATTACAATAAAATATAATAAGTTTAAAATTAACTATATTTGCATTATAATTTTACAGTTGTGTGATTTGTGTGAGATAGCAACAACATAATGAGTTAGTTTATCAACGTGATACTTGTACTCTTTCATTACATTATTTATGGCAACAATCTAATTTTATATTTCAATTAGCTTATCAAAATAGTTGGATATATTCAATAACACAACATTATTCTTTCATCCAGATTATATTAAATTTCATAGAAGTTAGCACTCTAATTTATAACAGTCTAAAATTTTAAATCTTATACGTTCATCTATTATTTATTGTGATGGAATCGAAACCATCACCCAAATGATCTTCTAATTTAATGTTGAACTCTAAGGTTTTAATGTGATTATTCGTTTGTTTAAACGTTTTATCGAAAGATACGTTTGTTGTTCAACCTATCAGTAGTTACTAATTTACTTATCTAATAATTTGTAAATGATATATTTATTATTTATCGTGTATTGAGTCTTATATTATATATATATAATGCTCCATTTATTGTTATAATATTGATCAATTTTTATTGACTTTGTCTTATAATCCTATAAATATTTAGAAACTATTGATCATTCAAGTGATTCAATCGTTTATTTATTTTTAATTATTCAACGTGTACTTCATCAATTATATTCATATGATTTGTCTAAGTATACTGTGTATTCGATCTCCATGTCAAATCGAGACACCTTATACTATCTTGGTAAGCCACCTGATCTAATCTAGCCCTAGCGTTATATGTCATCGAATGGTAAACGGTACGTGGATGGAGGTGATTACGAGTGAACGTGATATGCTAAAGTCGAAGTTGTATTTGTATGCATTTACGTTACTGTTAGTAGTGGCTATGTGCTTTGAACTTTCGATAAAGTTCTGATTATTGCGAATGTCTAATATATTCATACATACTTTTTGACCGAGAGTATGACGTAGAGATAGCGCGTGGACTAAAGTGTTGTACGCATTCTAGATGGTGTTTTACTAATATCTTTTTTACATCATAGCTTTTATAGTTAAGTATTTTTATATGAGTAACGTCAGCCATAAAATTTAGGATTATATAAGTACTATCGGTGAAAAATATATTTCCCTTTCTCAAGCTATATAATGCATGTATGATGTTTTGTTAAATTATGATAATTAATCATGGTTATTATGCTAGTACACAAGAGGTTAAAATGTTTTCATAAATTATGATTCCTATACATTATCACATGCCGGTATTTTTAATATTTAGTGCGTTAATTGGTAAGTGCGCATTAGAAGTTCTTTATACAAACGCTTAGTATATAAACATATTAGAACGAATGTAAATTTCACATTATATGTATGCATATGTATACGATTTAGAAATAGTGGCACAATAGGCTTCAAACGTAATATTAGTTATTTATTGGTACTTCAACACCCCAAAAACCGGCATGATGAATGAAGTGACGCGTTTAGAATCTACTTTATTATTTGGTCATTATTACAATAAAAATATAATAACTTAAAATTAACTATATATGAATTGTAATTTCACAGTTGTGTGATTTGTGTGAGATAGCAACAATAGACTGAGTTAATTTATCAATGTGATACTTATACTATTTCATTACATTATTTATGACAACAATCTAGTTTTATATTTCAATTAGCTTATTAAAAAAATTGGATATATTCAATAATACAACATTATTCTTTGATTAAGATTATATTAAATTTCATAGAAGTTAGTACTCTAATTTATAACATTCTAAAATTTTAACGTTTATCTATTATTTATTGTAACGGAATAGAAACCATCATCCAAATGATGTTCTCATTTAATATTGAACTGTAAGGTTTTAATATGATTATTCGTTTGTTTAAACGCTTTATCGAAAGATACATTTGTTGTTCAATCTTTCAGTAGTTACTAATTTACTTATTTAAGAATTTGTAAATGATATATTTATTATTTATCGTGTATTGAGTCATATATTATATATATGTAATGCTCCGTTTATTGTTATAATATTGATCAATTTTTATTTATTTTGTCTTATAATCGTATACATATTTAGAAACTATTGATCAGTCAAGTGATTAAATCGTTTATTCTTTTAAATTATTCAACGTGTACTTCATCAATTACATTCATGTGATTAGTATAATATACTATGTATTTGATCTCCATGTCAAATCGAAACACCTTATATTATCTTGGTAAGCCACCTGATCTAATCTAACCCTAGCGTTATATGTCATCGAATGATAAACTGTACGTGGATGGAGGTGATCACGAGTGAACGTGATATGTTAAAGTCGAAGTTGTATTTGTATGCATTTACGTTACTGGTAGTAGTAGCTATGTGATTTGAACTTTCGATAAAGTTCTGATTATTGCGAATGTATAATATATTCATACATACTTTTTGACCGATAAGTATGACGTAGAGATAGCGCGTTGACTAAAATGTTGTACGCACTATAGATGGTGTTTTACTATATCTTTTTCACACCATAGCTTTTATAGTTAAGTATTTTAATATGAGTAACGTCAGCCATAAAATTTAGGAATATATAACTACTATCGGTGCAAAATATATTTCCCTTTCTCAAGCTATATAATGCATGTATGATATTTTGTTAGAGTAAAAATATGATAATTAATCATGATTACTATGCTAGTAACAAGAGGTTAAAATGTTTACATAAGTTATGCTTCCTATACATTATCACATGCCGGTATTTTTAATATTTGGAGTGGTAAGTGCGCAATAGAAATTCTTTATACATAAACCTATTAGAAAGAATGTAATTTCACCTTATATGTATGCATATATGTATACGATTTAGAAGTAGTGGCACAATAGGCTTTAAACCTAACATTAGTTATGTATTGATATTTACAACACCAGAATAACCGGTATGATGAATCAAGTGATGCGTTTAGAATCTACTTTATTATTTGGTCATTATTACAATAAAAATATAATAATTTAAAATTAACTATATCTGTATTGTAATTTTACAATTGTGTGGATTGTGCGAGATAGCAACAACAAAATGAATTAGTTTATCAACGTGATACTTGTACTATTTGATTACATTATTTATGCCAACAATCTAGGTTTATATTTCAATTAACTTGTCAAAATAATTAGATATATTCAATAATACAATATTATTTTTTGAACAAGATTATATTAAATTTGATAGAAGTTAGTACTCTAATTGATAATAGTCTAAAATTTTAAATCTTATACGTTCATCTATTATTTATTGTGATGGAATAGAAACCATCATGCAAATGATGTTCTCGTTTAACGTTGAACTGTAAGGTTTTAATGTGATTATCCGTTTATTTAAACGCTTTATCGAAAGATACGTTTGTTGTTCAGCCTTTCAGTAGTTACTAATTTACTTATCTAAAAATTTGTAAATTATATATTTATTGTTTATCGTGTATTGAGTCATATATTATATATATTTAATGCTCCGTTTATTGTTATAATATTGATCAATTTTTATTTATTTTGTCTTATAATCATAAACATATTCAGAAACTATTGATCATTCAAGTGATTAATCGTTTATTTATTTTTAATTATTCAACGTGTACTAAATCAATTACATTCATGTGATTAGTCTAAGTATACTGTGTATTCGATCTCTAAGTCAAATCGAAACACCTTATACTATCTTGGTAAGCCACCTGATCTAATCTAGCCCTACCGTTATATGTCATCGAATGACAAACGGTACGTGGATGGAGGTGATTACGAATGAACGTGATATGTTAAAGTCGAAGTTGTATTTGTATGGATTTACGTTACTGTTAGTAGTGGCTATGTGCTTTGAACTTTCGATAAAGTTCTAATTATTGCGAATGTCTAATATATTCATACATACTTTTTGACCGAAGAATATAACCTAAAGATAGCGCGTGGACTAAAGTATTGTATGCAATATAGATGGTGTTTTACTAGTATCTTTTTCACACTATAGCTTTTATAGTTAAGTGTTTTTATATGAGTAACGTCAGCCATAACATTTAGGCATAGATAACTACTATCGGTGCAAAATATATTTCGATTTCTCAAACTATATAATGCATGTATGATGTTTTGTTAGAGTAAAATTCTGATATTTGATCATGATTATTATGTTAGTAAATAAGAGGTTAAAATGTTTACATAAATTATGCTTTCTATACGTTATGACGTGCCGGTATTTTATAATATTAGGAGCATGAATTAGTAAGTGCGCATTAGAAATTCTTTATACAAACGCCTAAAATATAAACGTATTAGAAAGAATGTAAATTTTACCTTATATGTATGCATATGTATACGATTTAGAAACAGTGGCACAATAGGATTCAAACCTAATATTTTAGTTAAAATCTTCTTCAGTAAACCGGCTTGATTCTAAACTGTCTTATACAAGAGCAACCTACAATACAAAAATGTTGCTGAATATCCACACAGTCTCCAAAGGGAGAAATAGATTTATTCTAATTCACAGATAAGTTTCCAATATAGTTGAGGGCTTTTGTTTCATATATTTTAAATTAGTCCCCTTGATTTATGCTTGCTGTCACATTTCCTTAAATTGTAATGGTACGTGCAGGAAGGTGAGTTACTCTATAGTATTATTGTGATCAACTTGCTATTCTGCTAGATGTTGAGATCGTAGTCGTATTTCATGAGAAAAATAGACAATCCTAATCATATAAATCTTCTGTGATTATTGTAGATGTAGTATTCCATTTAACTTTTATGAAATTTTCTTGTAAGCACTTTTTTTGCTGATAATTTGCTCTTACCTTCAGGAAAACACCTGGAAAATAAGGTTTAAACTATGATGCAGATATAGAAATATTAGTTAATGATGTGTAAATCTCTTAAACTAAAACTTGAAAAAGATTGTAACGCATTTGATTAATCATTGTTAGTCTGTCGCTCTTTTTGAATTTGAAGTTACTCTCAAGGTTGAAACTTTCTTTGGGGATTCTTAATTCAACCATATCTACTGGATTCTTAAGCACCTCATTTTGAAGTTCAACAGGTGGTGTAGATTGTTCCTGAGTTGATTTGTTTTATAGACGATAATGCTATACACCAAGTGCATTTTGTCACAATTTTTGCTTTGTTAGTTTATTTCATTTGTATTTTCAACACATGCAATCTCCAGCTAGGTTTAACGATTTCACACTCGTGCAGGAAGAAGTTGCTGTTGATGATCTCAGCAATGGTTACTCTCCTAAAGCAGCTGATGTTGACAGCAGCTTGAGCACTATAGTTAAGGTGATTTTAAAAGTGTTGCTCTTGATAGAAGCTGGAAAATGAGGTTAGAATCACTGGAGGTTTTTGTTTAAACATCCATTCAAATCTTCTATGGGATATGCAATATAAATTATGAACTATTTATTAGCATTGATCAACAGCACTAGCAAATGAGAAAGCATGTTTTTAAATTATTGGTCAACTTTGGGGACATTTTTTAATCCAAACTAGGTCATGGGCTCCTTCAACTTCTCAACCAATAGCAATTTTTTTTAAACTTTAAATAGTATTTCTTTTTCTTTGATGGTTTGTCTATTTTTGTGAGCAAATTTCATTTGAAGGTGCTGCTTGGTGGACCCCATATAATTTGCTACTTTATTTTTAATGTTTTTCTCTTATTTTTAGATTGACATAACGAGCCAAGTGATGATTAGAATTGGAGGGCTGAGTTTCTTAAATGGAGGCAATTATGAACTTTGACGGCTTAAGGCGTACCAACTCAGGCAATAGATCAAGCAGTCACTATCTTCCTTAGATAAATTTCACATTTATGTGAATCTTTTTGTTTCTCCTTGGTCAGTTTGCTTGGTACTAGTTTTGTCTCAATTCTTTCTCTCTTTGTTTCAGCTTAAGAAAAGCAGCTGGGTGGTCGTTGGAATGTCAATGTTCGTTATGGCCTGCCTGGAGTTTTTCTTTTTATATTATTAATGCTTTGCATAGGAGCATAAGGAATGAGTAGACCCTAATAGTGTGTTATCTATTTTTTTTTCTTTTCTTCAAGATGGTTTTATTGCGTATTATTTTGCTATTTATCTCAGGACTATAACCATCAACAAACCATTGAGTGGTGAGAGATAGAAGACCGTCATTGTAGCAATAAGTTTGTCATGTATTTACAACTAGTTGTTATAGGGAAGTTGCATTTAAATAATAGTCCTATAAGGTGCTTGCTGAATTTATTTATTTTTCGTTTACTTTGTTTTGTCCTTTTAGTGCCAGTATCTTGCCATTTCGGAATAATGTTTCATCTTTTTCCATTTGTTCAGAAGTTGGAGTCACCGCTAAGGAATGGCTCGGTCATACTACTACCTATTTGAGTAACAATTTCCGTTGCAAGTGTATGCATCACAACTACTTCTGTTGATTACAAATATGTTCTTCTAAAATTTTTTAATAAAAGATTTGGAGGCTTGTTTCTACTTTTTATCTAAAAACATTTTCATTGTTTAAAAACATGATACGTTTATTTTAGTTAAATTTTTTTCAGTAAACCGGCTTAATTCTAAACTGTCTTATACAGGAGCAACCTAAAATACAAAAATGTTGCTTAACATTCACATAGAGTCGCCAAAGGGTGAAATTGTTTTGTTCTAATTCAAAGATAAGTTTCCAACATTTTTTATGGTTTTTGTTTCATTTGTTTTAAATTGGTCCACTTGATTCATGCTTGTTTTCACGTTTCTTTAAATTATATTGGTACGTGTAAGAAGGTGAGGTACTCCATAATGTTATTGTGATCAACTTGGTATTCTGCTACATGTTGAGATCGTAGTCGTATTCCATAAGAAAAACAAACAATCCTAATCATGTAAATGTTTTGTGATTATTGTAGCTGTGGTATTCCGTTTAACTTTTTCGAACTTTTCTTGGACGCACTTTTTGTGATAATTATTTGCTCCTACCTTCAGGAAAACATCTGGAAAATGAGGTTTAAATTATGATGCAGATAGAAGAATATTAGTTAATGATGTTAAAATCCTTAAACTAAAACTTGTAAAACTAGTAATGCATTTGACTAATCATTATTAGAATGTCGTTCTTACTGAATTTGAAGTTAGCCTCAATGTTGAAATTTTGTTTGGTGTTTCTGAATTCAACCATATTTACTAGGTTCTTAAGCACCTCATTTTGAAGTTCAACAGGTGTTGTAGATTATTCCATAATTGATTTGTTTCACGGACGATAATGCTATATATCAATAGTTTTTGTGACAAATTTACTTTGCTAGTTTATTTTGTTTCATTCAACACACGCAATCTCCAATTTTATTCCCTCTATCGTGTCAGCTAAGCCTAGTTTAATGGTTTCACACTTCGTGCAAGAAGAAGTTGCTCGTGATGATCCCATAAATAGTTACTCTCCTGAAGCAGCTATTGTTGATAGCGGCTTGAGCACTGTAGTTAAGATGATTTTAAAATTGCTGCTCTATTAGAAGCTGGAAATAGAGGTTACAATCACTGGAGGTTCTTGTTTCAAACATTAATTCAGATCTTCTGATGGATATGCAATATAAATTATGAACCATTTACTAGCGTTGATCAACAGTACTAGCAAACGAGAAAGCATGTCTTTAAATTATTAGTCAACTTTTGGAACCTTTTTTCATCCAAACTGGGTCAGGTGCTCGTCCAACTTGTCAACCCACGGCATTTTCCTCCAACTTTAAATATTATTTCTCTTTCTGTGATGGTCTAACTATTCTTGTGCGCAAGTTTCTTGTGAAGGTTTTGCTTGTTGACCCTATATAATTTGCTACTTTGTGTTTCGTATCTTTCTCTTGTTTCTAGATTGACATAACGAGCCAAGTGCTAGTTAGAATTATGACAGCAGAGCTTCTAAATAGAGGCAATCGTGAACTTTGAGGCCTGAAGATGTACCAATTCAGGCAATAGATCAAACAGTCACTTTCTTCCTTTGATAAGTTTCACGCTTATGTGAATCATTTTGTTTCCATGCTCAATTTGCTTGGTACTGGTTTTGTCTCATTTCTTTCACTCTTTTTTCAGCTTAAGAAAAGCAGCGGGGTGGTTGTTGGAGCGTCAACGTTCGTTATGTCATGCTTGGAGTTTTTCTTCTTATATTATTAATGCTTTGCATGGGAGCTTGAGGAATGGCTAGACCCAAACGGTGTGTTATGTATTTTTTCTTTTTCCTCAAAATGGTTGTATTGGCGTACTTTTTCTATTAACCTCAGAACAATAACCATCAACAAACCTTTGAGCTGTGAGAGACAGAAGACGATCGTGGTGGAAATAAGTTTGTCATGTGTTTACAACTGATTGTTTCAGGAAGTTGAATTTAGATAATAGTCGTGCAAGATGCTTACTGAATTTATCTGTTCTTCGTTAACTTTTTCGAATTTTTCTTTGAGGCACTATATGTGCTGATTAATTGCTGTTACCTTCAGAAAGACAACTGGAAAAGGAGCTTTAAACTACTATGAAGATAGAAAAATATTAGTTAATAATGTGCAATTCTCTTAAACTAAAACTTGTGAAAACTTGTAAGTATTTACTAATCATTATTATCCTGTTGCTCTTGTTGAATTTGAAGTTAGCCTCAAGGTTGAAACCTTCTCTGGTGTTTCTGAATTCAACCATATCTACTGGGATATTAAGCACCTTATTTTGAAGTTCAACAGGGAGTGTAGATTGTTCCCTAATTCATTTGTTTTACAGACGATAATGTTATACGTCAAGTGCGTTTTGTCATAACTTTACTTTGTTAGTTCTTTTTCGTTTGCATTTTCAACAAACACAATCTCCAAGTTCATTCGCGTTATTGTGTCAACTACACCTGGTTTAACTGTTTCACACTTCGTGTAGGAAGAAGTTGCTGATGATGATCCCATCAATGGTTACTCTTCTTAAGCAGCTGCTGTTGATAGTGGGTTGAGCGTTGTAGATAAGACGATTTTAATAGTTGTTGCTGTCGCAAGTGCACGAGTCGCACAAGTAATATAATAATGAGAAAAGTATCGTTCCCACGATGATTGATTAACTTATTAAGTACCGAAAATAACTAATTTCAAGATTATTTGAACAATCGATCTAAAAGAGTTAACGCTAAAACTAGAAAAAATAAAACAAGCTAAAACTGACACTAGTAAGATTTCAATAACTTAAGCGCTAAGGCATTTGATTTTACCGTAACTAATCCAGTTCAACTCTGTATTCGTGCTATCGAAGTTTATAATCTTTATTGACAGTTGAAAAACCCTAATCCTTTGATATACTTTCTCAAGTTATACCAAAAATACTTTAATGCAATAACTCACTATATCTCTATGTGAATTAACATACAAGAAAGCTCATTAAATTCTATGGCATCCTATATTAACTGCATGAACCATAAGAGTACATCTCTGTCTCCTATGCAATTCACGGCATTCATCACAAAGACTAATTCATACATCACATCTCTGTCTCAATAGGAATCTCAAATCGATTGAATATTGGCCAGATACTCAAAAGCATTAAGCACGGTAATGAATACTCAATAAATAATTATAAAACTTCAAATAGCATAAAATTAAGAATTAAATCATCATAGTTAGGCTACATCATAGCCCCAGTAAGGAGGAATTTAGCTCATAGTTTTCAGATCTAACAAAATAAAGAGAAACGTGAGAGATAGAACAAAAGAACTCTGAACAAAGAGTGGTGTCGAGCGAACTGCCGTCTCTTTTCTTTGCTCCGTGCTTCCGTCCTTCTTTCTCCCCGTTCCAGCAGTAAGAACCCCAGAAGTAAACCCTAGATGAGCCGCCACTTCCTGCTATCTCCCCTCATCCTTTGGAAATCCGGAAATTGGGTATTTAAAACAATAGGATTTTTCTTTCCATAATTAGGTTGGTGCAGTCTAAGCTAATCCGAACTCTCTGTCCAACCGTCTTGTCTGCACCGTTTTTGGGGTCTATTTGGCATCCGAAAAATAAATTAGAATATTTAAAATTAAGATCAATGTCTTATGTTTCCAACCATATATCAAACATATCATTTAAAAATCGGGAAGGCCGTCAAGTGTACTCGTTTTAGAAACTGTGCACATATTTCGGATCTGCATCGTATCTCAACTTTTTCTGTGAATATATATCAAATGTTTGCCCATAAAATTCTGAAATAATTCATGGACCAACTTGAATGTCTTGGTTTTTAATCCCAGTTGGCCGTTCACAAAATCTCTACGGAAAAGTCAATTTTTCATAAAAAATTCTCAGACTGCACGGAATTGCTGAAAATTAAGAAAAACAAAGAGTTAAGGTTCTTTTTTATTAGTTTCTCTATATAAAAATAAGCATATACTATGCAAGAGTGCAGGATATTATGTACATATTTGAGCACATCAATAGTGTTGCACTAGCAGAAGCTGGAAATGGAAGTAGCAGAAGCTGGCTCTCATCTTGCGGCAATTTTTTGCCTGAAGTGCAAACTTTAATCAAATTCTTTCTATATAATTTTAGTAGTAGAATATGGACAAGTTCTTGATGTAAATAGTATTAAAAGATGAGTGTAGCATTTTCAGCTATTATTTTTTTGTTTCAATATATAATAAATTGTTTGTTTGATTTAACTTTATAGTGACAACTATTGATGGGACAAGATCGATTGGAGGTCATGAATGAAATTTAGTGTTTAAGTTGGAGCTTTGTATATCGTTAAACTGGCAGTCGATGCTATGGTGTGTATATTTTAATTTAGATATTGCATCGTTGTTACAGTTCGCAGCCATTATTTGATGTTTGGGTTGTTTAGATTGGTACACAATATTAATCTAGCATCCGTCTTGCTTGACCTTTTCGAAAAAGTTAGGTAATCCTAATGAAAAATTACACCACCAATCTTTTTCAAAAAGCTATGGAAGGTGAGAAGATTATTTAGTTCCATATCATCTTCGCTTGTCATATAATCTGCGATTGCAAATAATGCTTTTGTCTTCAAGGTAAGTTATGGTTTTTCTGCTTTTTAGCTTTGGATGCCAGTATCTTATAACTGAAATCTTTATTGTTGAGAAAAGGGGAGCGTATTACATTGATGTATCTTTTGCATGTTAGTTAGGATTAAATGTAAATTTATTGAGGACCATGTAGCAGCTAGTTGTTGTAATAGCTGATGCTGTACTTGCCTTTGTCTTTTAGTAAGTAGCGAGTGTAAACTCATCATTTAAATAATTTTAATGCTTTACCTTGAAACATAGCTAAGTGCGTTGGTTTTGGAATTTTCATAGAAAAGTTTTTTTTTCTATCACGTGCGAACTGTCATTGTGTGCAAATAGATTATTTTCAAAGTAGGAAGCAATCCGTTCTCCGCTAGAGTTGGCTGTTTAGGAGATGCGTACATCTCTAACGCGATTGCCTTATGCTGAAAATCAGCTTGTTTGAAGGGGAATGCAAACATTTTCACAAATACTCTCGAATTAACTTTTATATTCTCAATTTGATTCTTTTATAGATTCTAATTTGAGTTGTGTGACAAGTTTTATATATGAAATGGTCTATGTTCAAATTAAGAAACTTGGCACGGCATGCTAGATATATCTATTTAAGCTATATGTCGGCATATTAGAGAACTTCTATATCAGTTACTCAAAATATTTGATTGTTACTTTTGCGTAATGTATAATCACTCTATTTTTTATCCTCATAATTGCTGGCACTTCAATGTTTTTCATATTAATTTTCTACCAATACATAGTACTTCGTTAAGGGGAAGATCTAAAAAGTAGGTTTGCAAAGTAAATGTTTCTAAATTTGGAGGAATTAGGCTTATTTTGGGTTTGCTTAACTTGTAAATCCGAAATTTCTCTATAGGTTACTTCTTATTTATTTTTCTTACCTAATTTGATTTCCGATGATAGTTAGTAGATTTTAATACTACAGTATACACATAGCTTTAAACATGCTTTACGAGAGCTGTCTGCAAGGTATGTAATAAGGTGCCGGTCATGACTAGTTATACATAAGATATTTCATTTTCGTATTGTGGTTGAAATATTTCATTACTAGCAATTATTTCATTATTCCGACAAGTTGTGTGCTGCAAGAACCCGCAGATTGTTATAGCAGAATGTGCGGCTCATTTTTGCGGCAATTTTTTGTCAGAAGCGTAGATTTTAATCAAAATTTTTCTATAAAAGTTCAATCGTGGAATATGGACAAGTTCTTGATGTAATCAGTACTAAAAAATAAGTGTAGCATTTTAAGTTATTGCTTTTTTTATTTCAATATATAATAAATTATTTTTGTTTGATTTAACTTTATAATGATAGCTATTGATGGGACAAGATCGTTTGAAGGTCATGCATCAAATTTAGTGTTCAAGTTGGAGCTTGGTATATCAATAAACTGGCAGTCGATGCTATGGTATGTATATTTTAATTTCGATATTGCATCTGTTGTTAGAGTTCGTAGGCATTGTTTGATGTTAGGTTATCTAGATTGGTACACGATATTGTTCTAGCATCCGTCTTCCTTGACCTTTTCGAAAAAGTTAGGTATTCGTAATGAAAAAAAATTACATCACCAATCTTCTTTTAAAATTATGAAATGTGAGAAGATTATTTAGTTCGATATCATCTTCACTTGTTATATATTCTACAGTTGTGTATTTGCTTTTGTCTTGTAGGATAAGTTATGGTTTATGCTTTTTGGATTGGTATGCCAATATCTAATAACTAAAATCTTTTTTGTTTGAGAAACATGGAGCGTATTAGATTGATGTATCTTTCGCATGTTAGTAAGGACTAAATGTAAATTTATTGAGCACCATGTGGCAGCTAGTTGTTGTAGTAGCTGATTTCGTACTTGCCTTTGTCTTTTAGTAAGTACCGAGTGTAAATTCATCATTTAAACAATTGTAATGCTTTAAGTTGAAACATAGTTAGTGCGTATGTTTTGGGATTTTCATAGGCCTGGTAGAAGTTACTTCTAATAATTTCAAGTAATAAATTAAGCATTCATACTTTACTAACTTCTCCATGTTCTACTCTTTTGGGCAAACCAAAATGGCATCCTACTTGTTGATTGTTTAATAACTTAAATTGTTATTTCTTAGTGTTAACTCCCAAAGGATGAAGCTTCTTGTAATGTTGAGATGCTATTGCTGGTATGTCGAACTTTTGAATCAGTTTTATTTTTATTTATTATTATTATTTTTTTTTTTTTTTTGGGCGCCAGAGGTGCCTGCATGTGTGTGGTTTGGAGATTTTTGAATCTCTCCATAAGCAGAAGAGAATATAAAGTTTGGTCATTACATGAGAGGAAGACTCTCTCTTTTAGTGGTCCTTCTAGTAGCAGACCTAAATTGACTTTGTTTTAAATAAAGGCATAAATTTGTTAAAGTTCTTGTAGCTATCACGGATGAAATTACAACTATGGTGATTTTAGAAGGACGGGAAGCAAAACTTACAAAATTTTATTCACAGGCCTAGTCTGCAAGCATCAATTTTAACTGTCTCTATTTAAACTTGTGAAAAACTGCACAAACAAAGTGAGTTTAGATTCTTTTTCAATTTTTGCTTGAGCTTTATTATATGTGGTTGAATTTAGTATGTTTCAGCTGTCAGATGTTATTAGAGGTGAGATCAAATAAATAGAAATTTACATGCTTCTGGCATGCAGTGTGACATCCACAACAGGCTAATTATCAATATGATTTTGGTACCGTTTGGCAATGTTTTTCCAAAATTTTTATTCTAACTTTTCTTTTATAAACCTTATACAATATACTACATAATAGTTTTTGAAAATTAGAAGGTATAGAAAATTTTCAATATCGTAATATCTATTATCATTTTTTATTACTTTTTAAGGTAAAAAAAAGTAAAGTTTGCCCCCAAAAATCCCCAAAAGATCATTTGTTAAGAAGCAATGGTGCTGAAAATCCATGTTCAAAGGCAGTGTATTTTGAAAATCTAGCTTTGCTTTATCTTCATAGTAGTACATTGTATTCTGTCTTCTTCTTCTTTTCATTATTGTTATTGCTATTGTTACTGTCGTTCTTTCGATTGTGGTCAGGCTAAATATCGCGTTTACATTGAATATGCTTTTTCCTAGAAGCTGCTACCTAATAAAAGCTTGTGACTTCCTCTCTGTGGTTTTGTTACTGTATACTTCTAGCTATATGGAAAAGTTAGCAATTTCTCCTCTATTCAGGCCAAATGCTAATTTCTCAAACATAAAATTTTCAAAATACAAATATACTGTTTTTGATCGATCATATTCTTATCCCACTATTTTGTGTGTACGCACGTGCATGTGCTCTGTCTACTTTGGAGATAAGAATATTGTAAGTTCAAGATAAGACATGCTTTCTAGTATTATAACATTTAAATTATTTTTGTTAAAGAGCACCACAAAAGATTCTTATAAGTTGAAAATAAGATCTTTTTCTGAAACTGCCTGCTTTCATATTGTTGAGACCATAAAATAATGTCAAGTACAAAGTATTCAAGAATCCAGTGCAACTATTTGCAAACAAAATACAAATGAAGGCACATTAAAAGTTCCCTTCGCTTTTGTTTTAGTGAACCTTTATTATATAGTGCATATCCAATGAATTTTGTAGTAAAGGTAACATATGATCTTCATGGTTTTTGTCTTTATTCTATCTTGTATGATGTTGTTTCTAATCCTAAATGTTAATTTGTTTGTCTCCTTTCATATGGTTTGCTTCTTGTACCTTCCGTTAGCAAATCAACCATACACTTTTTTCTTTATTGTTATTATCAAAATTGTAGCTTTCCTGATAACTTGCAAGTAAGAGTTTCTATTCGTAGATAGAGGCTAGCGAGCTTGTCAATAAGTTTTACTCAGTATGTTTTGCTATCTCCTACACAAATGTTAAGAAGGCAGAGGCCCCCAAGATCCGTATTTTGTGGAAGAAAAGACATTTGCTAGTTTTGCTTCTCTTCACTGAAGTGCATTGTAATCTCTCTTCCTATCTTTCCAATCTTATCAGTATGTAGTATTTTCTTTCTGACATTTTTGGTGCTCCATCAATAATATGAAGTATTGATATAGCATGTATATGTTACATGAATAAGTCTTAAAATAATAAAAAGATCATGAAAGTGAGAAATCATACTTCGAAAAAAGGGAAAATCATATAGGTATAATGATCACCACATTTTACTTCTAACTGATCACCACAAAAACTTCAACATCTTATGAACTTCATACTTAGATCAAATTCTAAACAAAATTGAAATACGATAAAATTGGCAAGATGTACCAAACATGCAACAAGAAAAGCAAAACAGAGGAGAAATTGCTGCCTTCGTCGGGCCAGTTAAGAGTGAACATCAACAAAAATAGAGAGAACTTGTCGAGCTTCTATATAACAACTTTTAGGAAACAAATGTTCGATGAAAACTCCATTATTTAATCTAACAACAATAAGAAATAGGATTAGAAACAAAAATAGTGATACCTACAAGATTGGAAGGATAGGAAAACAGATTAAAATACACTTTAGTAAGGAGAAGACCACTAAACATGAATCTCGGGGGACTCACTTCTTAACATTTGGATAGGAGAAAGCAAAACACACTAAGTAAAAACTTCCTGGCAAGCTCGCCATCCTCTATCTACGAATAGAAACACTTCCTTACAAGTTATCAGAAAAGCTACAAATTTGATAATAACAACAAAGAGAAAAATGTATGGTTGATTTACTACCAGCAGCTACGAGAAGCAAACCATCTGGAAAGAGACAAACAATAACATTTAGGATACGAAATAACATCATACAAGATAGACTAAATACAAAAACCATGAAGATCATATGTTACCTTTACTGCAAAATCTAGTGGATATGCACTATATAATAAAGGTTCACTGAAATAAAGTGAATGGAACTTTTAATATGCCTTCTTTTGTTTTTTGTAATGCAAGTAGTTGCATTAGTGAATGCTTTATTCATGACGTTATTTTGTGGTCTCAACAATACGAACCAGGCAGTTTTAGCTGTTTACAAATTCCTCATATTTCTCAAAACTAGACATGTTCAACTACAAAAGAATTTAAAGGTAGAGAAGCCCTCCTATATCTTAGGTAGTTCCAACATAATATACAACTTGTGTGAGAAATCCCGAACCACAAGTCTTTCACCTATAGACAATACTGAAATTTGAATAGACTCACATCCTATTCCAACAAGTTTCTTGATGTGAGGTATCCGATCCTCCAAGAAAACACAAAATATGTAATCAAACAAGGGTGAACAAAGAAAAAAAAGAATCATAAAGGACAACCCGGAAAAATAGATCTCCTAGGATCCATACATGTATATAGAAAATCATATATGAGTTGATCCTTTAATTTCATTTACATTACCCTGCAAAACTAGAAAAAGGTATATCCTAAGGAATGTGAATGGATTCCTTGAAGAAATACTCCAAAAAGGCAAACTTCACAACACTAAGTCTCCTCTTTTTCTGGTAAGTTACAAGTGAGATAACTGGGCAACTAGAGAGAACTTATAGAGGTTTTAAGAAGCAGCTTCAAGGCAAAGCACTTTCAATGCAAACACTATTTCAACCCTGACAGCAAGAGTAAGAATGAAACATAAGAACATAAGCAAAATAGCAATTTCTTATCAATTATCTCCTATCTAAGTTGGAAGTTGACGCATTACACTACATCTTAATGCATACATCTCAGCAAAGATCAAAAGCAAACCTAACCTAAACACCTCATCTCAATACCTATGTACACCAAATGTTACATGAAACAATTATTACCCTACAGCGAACAGAGAGAATAAGGATAAAGGAGAGAAAGAAGATTCAAACGAGCCATATAAGGTGAAAACAATCTTCACATGTTAGCAATGTTTTATGTGATCTTAATGTTGATATCGTATGACAAATCACCTGTCAAGACCCAACCTGTGAGTCATGACCGGCACTGGACTAAACCAAACCTAAGTAAAACTCAAGCTTGGTCCAGCCTAGTAAGCCTAACACAAAATCGACTCAAAACGTAAAAATCCAAATTTTTAGAAAATTTTGACAGAATTTCTCCTAAAATTCAAGGTGAGGAACCTAACAATTAAATCACAACAAGTGTCACAAACTCGTAACAACAACACGAACAATAAAACACAAGAATGATTTAACAACTTATACAACCGCTACCTGCGATAATACATCTCAACAAAAGAGAAAATAAATAAATAAATAACTGGCTATCAAGCCAATAAATTACAAACAAATAATAAGAACGAAACAGTCCCTCGAGTGTTACAGAGCCAACTAAATAAATTATGAAATACGAAAACGTATCCTTATAGCGCCGCTCCGATTCACGGTAGCGAGAATCCATTAAACTCCAGCTCAGTCCTCTAATAACTGGGGGAGGCAAAAGAAAGAAAAGGCTGAGCCCAGTCTCAGTGAGGTAATAAATCAGGGATGCACCATTTAGAGCTTCTAATGCATTACCTAATTTTATCTTTCTGCTCCTCTGTATGCCACAAATGCATCGATAGATCAGAGCATGCCTTACTTAGTTTTAGGTCATTCCATACCGACCTAGTTCTAGTAAGGACAGATATGGGTACGATGATATGCAGTACATACACCCTTCTCTCATATCAACGATTTATTTTATGCGAGTGCTCTATCTTTACATATTTATATTCACATACGTATAATTAAGTATGCCAAACCCACATCTTTATATTATCTACACGTATACGTTTATTAGTACGAAATTATACCTCTATAAGTTATCCACTCGAACATACTAATTATAACGTGTGTTATGCATCAAGGAGTTGTAATCCTATAGTTGAAGCAATCAAGTAAGACCATACCACTAACTTCTTTCATAACGCTATCAATATATACATATACTCTAGATTAAGAAAGTACTCTTATATACATATCTCACAAGTCTCAATGAAACCTCATGCATCTACATTTTCGAATCTCATATAGCAAAGATGTTTGAATACATGCATACATAATTATGAGCAATGGGTCAATACATGCCTATATTATTTATATGTATGACTATGTCTACATATGTACCTATATTTATGATCAAGATGAAGTAAAGGATCAAATGTATATCTATACCATCTGTATATGTCATGGTGTATACACATGTACCTATCTACATGACGTGACACTGACTAGGGAATCAGGATAATAATCATATAACCCAGAGCGAGACCCAGTCTCCAGTTCAACCTACTAACCAGGCTGTTCCTGCCTCGGCGAGGTGTAACCATCCGGGTGATCGAACCGAATGGGCCGTGGTATCGCCCCCACGCGCATGGGCCTAACAATACTATGGCCATAGGTGGGTGTCCGCCCCACACCCACTGGGGTCCTGATTTCAGCCCACGACTACGCCGCCTCGTCTGTGGCAGTGTCCATGCATAAGGTCAATCGAGCTCAAAGCCTCTACAGGCATTAGTCATAGGTCATATGCATATGCATTTTCACATGATGAGTCAGGCTTGAAAGCCTCTAATAGATTTCAATCACAACCGATATCCATGCACATGTAGGAATACAAATATCACATGCTCTATGCTTGAAATTCATGTGCAAATAATAGGTAGAAGTCGCTCCCATATATCTAAAACTACTATGCATCATGTTACAATAATTGCCATTTTCGAAAAGTATGCTTTACCACTGAATTATGCATCCAATGCAGGAGCCCACATGGCATATATAATAGTGCATGCGATTTACTTCTTACATGCACTTGCTAGACATGCTAAACCATTTAGTAGTCCCAAGTAAGTGTATTACGTCATGATTATTACATATATGCCAGTTCTAAGCATGCTAATATGCTAGGCCCAAAATCTATAGTTATATTTAGCATAGGTCATAACTTATAAATGTCCAAAATATAGTGCATAATTCTCATGCCAGATTAAGTGCTATACTTTACGTGTAACAGCATTCTATGCATTTCGTGTACTTATATATCACAATTCTAGTTGTATAACATACAACAATAGAATTCTTGTCAACTATAAAATCTGATCAATTTCTAGCATGTTATTTTAATTACTATCACTATTTTAGTCTTATGCAAGTATGCATACACAGACATGAGGATCAAATCTCAAATTATGCACTGAAAATGACAAGGTCATGTCGGAGATTCCAAAACAGATGTTACTTGCGTTAAAAACCTAACGATAAGCTAAAAGGGGAAGCCGCAAGTAACCTCACCAAGATTCACGCACGATTACGCCTAACTCCGTAAGTTATCACCAAGCCACACCCAAAGGTTCCACAAATTCGTTCGATCCTAAAGTGGATAAATATCATTATACTTAATTCGATAACCAAATCAATCACATTCCTTATACACGTCCCATATCCAAACATAGCCCAAACCGACGTAAGGCACCATTGAATTCAAAAATCCGATAATTACATATTTAAGTCCACAATCATCAACTCGATAATTCTTAACTAGTATTAGTGCTAGCAAATTTAGAAAGCTTACCCGAATCAATAATCAATCCCAAATCCGAACCGGCATAGTAACATGATAACGACAAAACTTGTCGATTTTCATTCCAAACACCTCAATTGTATGTCTCGACGGCTCACGAATTCGCGCGAAAATTAGGGTTCTGGCGAACTTCGCCAAGGGGCATTCATGTGGTTAAAAGATGCAAATGCACCTACCGAACTCAACAAGAAGAATATTAAGGCGAAAACAACGGCGATGGCGGAAATGGACGAATCAACATACCCGCCAAAGCTCGCTCAAAAACATTCCGCGGCACTACAATCATCATCGAAATTGAGTGAGGGAAAAGTTATAACGGGTCGAGGAGAGGATTTTAGCAAGTCGGCGTCGAAGAAGCGCGGTGAATCGACGACGCCAAAACTAGGGTTTTGCTCGGCGGTGAAAGAAAACTCAATCCGCAAAAAAAATTAAAGCAAGGAGAGCAAAAGGAAGGCTTGGAGATGCACGCGGTAAGAACAAAAGAAAATAATGGCGCGGAGAGGAGAAATCGCAGCCGGTGAGGGGGCACAGAGAAGGGGATTGTCGGGTGGAGAAGAAGAATAAAGGTGAGGAGAAAATAAAAAAGAAAACATTGCATACTAGGGCCTCCATCTCCAACAATGGCTTAGTCTACCTCACTAAAATCAAGCTATTACATCACCTGTCATGGAATATAGAAATGATGAGGGAAAAAAATGTTAATGATATGAAACCAGTAATGCACCTTGCTTGATTTTCTCTTTGCTGGATCTCTTTTGGAAATAACACCAACAATTACTAAATATAACCGACATTTTAAAGGTGAACTAAACAATTGATCAGATTCTAAACTGACTTTCTTTGCTTTTCGGAGGCAAGAATTTGCTCCATTTCATGTAGTTTTTAAATAGTTTATTGATGACCTTGTTCGAGGCTCCCTCGTCATTTTAAGTAGGCACACTACATGTATCTTTCCAAAGAATAAGATCTTAAAGTAACTAGGAGAGTCATTCAAGGGTGCCCAGATATTCGGTGAAGTTGAACATCACCTAATTTTGCAATACAAAACAAATTACATAATCAACAAGAAGCTTATGTTTCCAATTTTGGGAGCAAAATTAAGAAGATGGGGAAGACGAAGGACAAGCAATGAGAGTACTTAGTCTACTACGTGAAATTATTACAAGTAACTTTTAGCTACTATGCCACCATTAAAGTAAGTTTTTGAAGTAGTTTCTAAAACAAGGCTGTTGGAATGAATTGCCTGGTGTAACAAGTCCTCTACCCATTTTGGTAACCAATCGCAAGTTTGAATATCAAACTAAGTGAACAAGATTTTCAAAAATATGACTTAGTTTTGTTTGCAAGAACTTAAAATATGAAGAAAGAGAAAAGCAAGTTTACATTAAGTTTGACAACTAAAGTCTTTCTCAATGTTGTTGTGATTAATTTCCTAAAGTGCAATACAATTTTTGAAAAGGCCGACTGCTTTTGCATCCATAATTTCCGAAAAATAGTTCATAGGTGAGCTCCATACAATTGCTTGTACAACATCGAATTAAGAATAACAGGTACCATAACCAGCAAAGATACTCAAAATCAAAAGAAAATAAATGATTGATTAAATTATTCTTGTTTTTATACACTCCAGCTGCTACATAACATCTGATGATGATGAATAAATACCTTGCTATAGGTGTTGAAGTCCATTAATGACTCCGAGTGCAAATCCAAAATCTCTGCCTAATGTAAGGCCAACCTTAGACTTATCCATGCAAATCAAATGTTATAGAAATAGAGAATATCATACGGTTAAGGGACAGATTATAGAAAATACACAACTAGGAGCCAAAGAAGCTATATTAGTTTGAAACAATCCTCACATATTTTTGCAACTTTTAATCTCTTATTAATGTTGAAGGGTCGAACTGCTTACAAAATGGAATTTTCTGAAATAAAGGATTTTTTGGAAAATTTTGAGAAAACAAGCTCTAATTTTTTTTCTTAGAAGAAATAATAAAAAGCAATAATAAGATATTACGACGTAAAATTTTTTCTATTTTTCAAATTTAAAAAAAAACTCCGTAGAATGTTGTAGAAGATTATAAATGAAAACTTGGAACTAAAACGTTATTGAAAAGCACTATATGGTGCCATAAACGTTGTAGAAGGTTCCATGAACAACGTTCCATAAACTTGGAACTAAAAATGTTACTAAAATGTTGAGAAGGTTCCATAAACGGTGCCGAAATCATATTGTTGAAAAGCCTATGTGGTTTATGGCTTGATGCTCAATTACAGTGCTCAATTAGAATTGATTCACTCCTCGTAGTTGCATTTATTAACTGCTTTTTGTCCAATCTTAGATTAATGTATCATTTTCGACACAATTTATGATCGAAACAGTCATCTACCTTTTCTCAGAATGGGGCTAGTGTTAATGCACACTATCTAATATTTAAGATGGGCCTAGTGTTAATGTATCTAAAACGTCTACTTTCTTTTGCGCCAATGTCTTCTAAGAAGAAGATCAATTAAAGAGTTCTATGAAATTTTCTGATAACGGTGGTTGTTCATAAAGTAGAGCAGATTAAATAAGAGTTATCTTTAAAGAAAAAATCGTGAATTTAAGAGAAGTTTAGGAACTAGAGAGTAGAACTTGCAACTTATCAGCTCAAGTATATACTTCTTGAGATACTTCAGCTATTCATTCTAGATTGCCTCATAAATTTGTATCTCTATCACTTTCAAATAACTAATAATAAATTCATCTAGCTGAAGATATTAATTTAGGCTTCTTTGTAAACAATCCAAGTCTTTTACTTGAATTTGAATTTGATTTTTAATTCCTTCTTTTTTATTTTGTTCTTGCTTTATAGGATCGACTTATTGTTTTAGGAGTAGGCATTAGTATGGCTATACCATTGTGAAATCAGATAGTTTGGGTGCATCATAAAGTAGTTGGTGGTTCAATTACATCTGTCATTCAAAAGGTTGACATATAACAAGTGCATGAGTAATGTGGCAGTTTTTAAATTGAATTATCTTAATAGGGTGGTGGGGTTAAGAAATCAAGTTTAGGTCAACTATCTAATAAAACGGTCAAGATTGCTCAAATCTAACTGAAGCTAAATATTTGTATGGGTAAAATTGCTAATCATAACTCAACCTATTTAATGATCGTGTCAAATTCGGGTTAATAATTTAATAATCAAAATATCAAATGAGAATCATAAAAATCAAATTCTAACAATAACAAGTGAAATTTGTTAAGAACTATGGCCATGTTTGGTGCTAGTGATGACCATATAATCCGCATGCGGGGATTTTCTTGTGAATTTTTGTTAGCTGGAACCCTTCAATTGCCCACATGCTTGCATCAACTAGTGATGACCATATGATTTGCATGTGGTGATTAAACAAGGTTAACCTAACGCATAAGGAAGCTCACAGCAACATTCATAGCGATGGGGTTATCCATTGCAATGGAAATAGCAAATGATAAAAGACAGAGTGTGAGTCCCCATTTGTGAAGACAACTCCTACATTAGCCCCTCTAATGAAGAACCAGGTCTTTTCTAGGGTTAACAATTGATCTTTACTTTGTTCTTTTGCAAGCTATGGGTTTTGTAATGTAAGACTATAAATTCTTTGTTCTTTTATCCAACATTTGTTCTAGATGTATATACAATCGCGAAAAGTACATTTGATTGAATTCATTGTCCCCATTCTAGTAAATAATTTTTTTTATTAATCTCTTTCTTATATGTATCATGCCTGAATACGAAATTTCTTGCAATGAAGAAGATTATTGGACTCTTTTCAACTTGTACGTTCAAAAGGTATTTTATTGGATTGAAGATGTTAAAACTATTGGACTTATTGCTTAAATAAATCTAGTGATTTGAGATACAATTATCCCCTTAAAGTATATTTTTATTATTATATATAATAAAAGTACATTTATATATTTAAAATAAAATAAAAATAATATTATTTTAGAGACAAATAATAATAATATATTTATTAATAAGTGTATAATATTAATATAAAAAATATTAAACAGAAAATATTTTAAAATATGTTATAAAAATTAATTTTCAAAAACTTAGATTATATATAAGAAGAGATTCAAAAGTTTATCATCATTTATTATACACCTAAAGAATTTATGTCATTACATATTTCACTTATAAGTAAAAGCTTAGCAAAACATATTTTTATTTTTATTTTTTACGAAAAAGCTTTAAACAATAAAATTTAGCCAAAAGAATTAAAAAATATAGTTTCTTAATCAAAAGCTCAACAGCCGATTTTCTCAACAAAAGCATATAAATAGCAGCATTTTTCAAAAAACTCTAAATTTAAAGCTTAACCAAACATGACCTATATATGCAAGACTAGAAAGGATTAATTTTAATGATATATAAACTAAGTAATTAACTAATCAAAATAGGATAACTTAAGCAACATAATATATAAACTAAATTAAATAAAATTTAATGTCTTGTCATAAAGACTTTCTAACTATTAGCTAAAGTGTGCTATCCTATACGGATTACAAGGGTCAATCTCGGGTCAATTTGAAATTGATCCAAACCTATTTTTTGTTTGGGTCAAGCTTTGTTAAGACGTTTCCTATTAGTAGATATGTTATGAGATTGGTTTGAATTAAATTTACCTTCAGTCCTTTTAGATTAAGCCTGTAATTTGTTGTACACTAAACAAATATCGTAAACTATGGTACATGCTTAGGTAAAAAATCTATACTTTTTTATTTGATCTGTTTAGCCTTATCAATAGAATCACATAATACTTAGATAACTTAGAAATATTAACTATTTACAATAATCCCGCCCTAAATTGAAAGTTTGAAAGAAAATATGTTTTCAAAGAGCTAATTCTAAGTAGTTTCCTAAGTTTCTAAAGCATATTTAATTTGATGGCTTTGTAAAGATATCAAGGAAGCAAACACCAACCAAATATTCTAATAACTGAAGAACAAGTTGTAGATATCTTTACAAAGCCCATCGAATTAAATATGCTTTAGAAGCTTAGGAAACTACTTGGAGTTAGCTCTTTGAAAACATTTTTTCTTTCAAACTTTCAATTAAGGGCGGGATTATTGTAAATAGTTAATATTTCTAAGTTATCCAAGTATTATGTGATTCTATTGATAAGGCTAAAAAGATCAAATAAAAAAGTATAGGTTTTTTACCTAAGCATATACCATAGTTCACGATATTCATTTAGCGTACAACAAATTACAGGCTTGATCTAAAAAGACTGAAGGTAATTTTAATTCAAACCAATCTCATAAAATATCTACTAATAGGAAATGTTACTTAACAAAACCGAACCAATAAAAAAAAAAAAAGTTTGGATCAGTTTATGATTGACCGGCTATTGACCCACGTAATTCGTATAATCAATTGGATTGCACACTTTATCTAATACTTAGAAAGCCTTTCCAATAATGACATTGACTTTTATTTAATTTAGTTTAGTTTATATATTTTGATTAGTTTCTTACTTAGTTTATATATATCATTAAAATTAATCTTTTCTAGTCTTGTATATATAGTTCCTAACAAATTTCACTAATTATTGTTGGAATTTAATTTTATGATTCTCATTTTGATCTTTGATTATTAATGTTGATCCAAATTTGACACGATTATTAAATGGGTTGGATTATGATTAACAATTTTTACCCATACAAAATATATAGATCCTGTTAGAGTTGATCGATCTTGACATGAACATAATATATAAACCTGCCACCCCTATTAAGGTAATTCAATTTAGAAGTCTGCTATATTGTACTTGCTCTATGTCTAGCCTTTTGAAAGACAGATGTAAGTGACCACCAACTACTTTATAATGTATCCAAATCATCTCATTCCACAAATGGTATAACCACACCAGTGCCTCCTTCTAAAACAAAAACAACAGTTACAACAAAAAAAAAAAAAAAAAAATCAAAAACAACAAAAAAGAAGAAGAAAATAAAATAAAATAAAATTCAATTCAAATTCAAATATTAGTAAAAGACTTGGTTGTTTACAAAGAAGCCTAAGGAAATTTCTTCAGCCAGGTGAATTTGTTATTCGTTATTGAAAACAACAAAGATACAAATTTATACGGAAATCTAGAATGAATAGTTGAATTATTACAAGAAGTATACAGTTGAGCTGATAAATTATCAAGTTTTATTTTCTAATTCCTAAACTTCTGTTAAATTCACAATGTTTTCTTTAAGAATAAACTTTTTTTAATTTGCTCTACTTTAGCAACAGCCACCATTATTAGAGAACATTATAAAGTTCTTTATTGATCTTATTTCTTAGAAGACAGTAGGCACAAAAGCAAGTAGAGATTTAGATACGTTAACACTAGTCCAATTCTTAAACATTTGACATCATGTATTAACACTAGGTCCATTCTTAGAAGAGTTAGATGACTGTTTCGACCATACACCATGTCGAAAATTATAAATTAATCTAAGATTGGACAATAATATCAACTAAATAATGCAACTACGAGGAGTAGCTCAATTCTAATTGACCAATACAATTGAGCATCAAACCATAAACCACACAGGTTGAAGAAATAATGCCCATTTATTTCAAAGTGTAAAACTTTTATAAACAATTGTACAGACTTCACATGAAAAAACGGATTCGAAAGATTATTGCTTTGAGGAACATTCATATCTTTGAGAAAACAAAAAAATAATAATAATGACAATGTATGTCGTTAAGTTTATATCAGAATAACAAAAGAAAAACTTGGCTGATGTTTAAAAGATCCAAATAAAACTTTCATATCCGTACGGGTGAAAGAGTCATTCAATCAATATTTGCTGCTATTATAATTGTAACGAGATGACGAAAATATTGATGATATCCAAATATAAGGCAATAACAGCCCAGATGTATAACACGTGTAATCACTAAGAATAATCTAAACAGGTTTAACAAATGACAAATATCTTTCCTAATGAGAGAAGTGCTTAACACAGAATTCTAACGTAAGCTCTAAATTAAAATAGTAAAGTATATTTAAGTGACAAGATGAAAGAAACATAAACAATTAATTCTTGTTGGTAGTGCCTTATATTATCCAATCAACTAAATTACTAGAACTATAAAGTTTATTTTATTTCCGATAATCAATATATGAACATGCCCACATGTAAAAAAAGCTAGCGACTACATTTATATTTATTAATTTATTAGAGTTATAATATTTTTTACCAAACATAATATATAAGTGGCTAATATTATAAGTGCAAAAATATTTGTCAAAAGATATTAAATAAAAAACATTTATATTTTTTGGATATGTCATATACATATATATTTACTTATCATAGTACTTATAAAGTTCAATAAAGAGTTAGTTTCTAATTTGTACACAAAAATTAGTTTAAAAAGAAATTATAAAAAAGTCTTAATTAAAAAATTAATTAGTATTTTATGGGTCCGTTAATAACATATTTGGGCTTTGAGCAACTTAAATTCAAACTAAGCCCAAATATGTACGTCTCTCACTGCCCGCCACCTCTTCGATAGGGATTTCTCCATAATAATTTAAGCTCAAGAGAGTATTCAATTTCATGGATTTATATTTTTCTTAACGTTGTTGTTTTGTTTCCCTCTGTAGTTTCCTTTTCGTTTTTGTTTTAGTTCTCTTCTCTTCCGCTTCCTTCTCCGTCAAGGGATTCACTTCGCCGTTGTCTACCGTTGCCGGAAGACACTACAATTACAATCGTCCGTACGTTCACTTCGCTGTCGTTCAACCGCTGCCGTAAAACACTTCAACCACCATAATTCGACCGTTCACTTAGTCGTTATTCAATCTGCGTGAGATTTTTCTGTTACATTAGAAATTCTGTGGTTTAGAAATGAGTTGATTTAATGTTGGTTTCCCCGAGGGTTTTGATTTTTCTTTTCTTTTCAGTTTCGTAAGCCCTGATGTTCATTCCTTCCTTGTTTTCTTTTCACTTACTCCGTGGTTTTACATAGTTCCTATTGAATTCAAGGCTAAAGGTGTCCATGTATTTCGTAATCTCTTTTTCTTTGATTTTATTATAAAACCTATCTGGTTGTCGGTATTGTTTTTGGTCCTGTGTTCATGTAGGAGAGTGTTAGGTTCCAATGTTTTCAGGGTTTTCTTTTGGTGTGTTTTTTCCCCTCTTCTGGTTTTGCTTCTTTTATTTTTCAAGAAAACATTTATGTAGGAGGGTTTTGTTTATTACATGATTTGGTTCGCTTTCTGACCAGTTTTCTTTCATCTGTTTTTGTGATTGGTCTGTGTTTATTCCTGAAATTCTTTACAACTGTCGTGATTCTAAATTGCAGGCATTAGAGATTAAATAAGATTATATGCACTTTTCTTTTTCTTTAATGATGTTTTATTTGTCACCGAACTTGGGATTTTAACTATTCTTTAAACCTTTGTCACAGGTACAGTACACACTATTCTTCAAGATTGGACTCGATTTAGACTATATATGACCCATGTCTGTATATTTTGCTGCTTTTGAACTTTCTGTTGCAGGTAAGATGAGTTATCAGAATGTGGGTTAATAAATGAGTGAACATTTATTTATCTTAGATCTGTAGGTGGAAATAATAGAGAGAATTATCTTATAATGAAAATTTCTGCTTTACCATGCTCTGTCAACTCTTCTTAATTACTGAGTTTTGCTTTTCAAGCATGTTTTGTTAAATTGTTCATGTAGTTCAGTTTTACCTGAATTGTTTGCTTCAAAGAAACTAACTGTTGCATTATGTTGCAAATGCATAAACTACTGCTACTGATAGGACTGTTATATATGTCCTTACTGCCATTTTGTTAGTTCAAGTAAAATTTGTGACTTCATACTTTGATCAGAAATCTATTTTAATGAGATTCTGTTTTCCAGCGTGCAACATCCTAATTTTGCAGTTGGCCCTTTGTTCCTAATTCTGCTAGTTAATGATTTTAATCTTTGTATGACAATGGGCCTTCATTTATTTTTGTTGGAATCCTCATATATAGATAGAATAAGTTGATATTTTCTACATGGAAGGTGGTTTATTTTGGCCTAAGAAAGTGTTAATAAGCTGGCAGCTTAAGCAATTAATTTTCGGTTACGCAATCTGCATTTACATATGTATGCGTGATGCTATTAGTCTTGAAGTTTGGAAGGCTATTCGGGTAGTTGTTAGAGTGCGCACTCTGTCATATGCTCTAAACATTGTGTTATTTTTGCATTTTATATTTCTGTTTATTATAGCTAAGCTCCTTGCTTTGTTTTTAGTTTTTACTTTCAAGGCCCTTTTGGTTTTTTGCATTTCAGCATAACGATTCCGAGTTGGTGTTACGATACACAAAATCTCAGAAAGTGTGTCCTGCCACTGATTGGGGCTCTTTATTTCTGAGTTGGTTTCACTAATCAACTTGTTAGGTTGGTTTAGGCTTTCCCCTTGCTAAAGAACTAGATTACATTCACTAATTGTTCTTTATTGTTTGGCGAAGAGGGGCACGACAAGTTTGTTTCTAATGAAACAGGACAGTTGATAGAACTTTGCTAATCTTATATAGTAATACATATATTCTTTTGTGCTATAATAAGAAAAGTTCTGTTGAGAGAAGGTTCCGACTGTGCTAATCTTGCAGGGTAATATTTTGTTTTTGTTCTATAACTAGAAACTATATCTAATTCAGGTAAAGTTTTGTTTCTATCTATGTAATCTTATCGTTATTCATGTGACTTCATAAGATATCCAGAGAGTGCTGCCCAGGTATGATGTTCTTTTTCATTTTATGGCAGAAGAATACCAAGCATGACCCGCATGTATTTACTTTGGTGTGCTTGCATGTGTTAGGATCTTATCAGTCATTGAAGGCTTTGAGAAGTTAGGATAGCAAGTTTTTGACTACTTGTATTCTTATGTTATTGTATATCTATCTTTGATACATAGTTGTTTACAGGATGGTCATTCAGGAACTGTGTTCAGTTGAAGTTATAGTTGTCTAACCTGGATGTCTTAAGAAATAGAAACTATAAAATCCTGCCAGCAAATCTGCCATCCAGTGTAGTTTAATTTCTAACTTTTTGCGTGCTGCTAGAGAGGTAAGACTCCATAAGTTTGCTAGTTGTTGTTGCCTAAACGTTGTTTTTATGGAGTTCTAAGGTCTCATGTTGGGGAAGAAGCAGAGCACATATACCCGTCTTGTGGAATCAAAACCATTACGTGTGGATCCGGTTAAAAAGTCTTAGCAATGGTATGCCATATCAAAAGTAAGAAATTAAGGCGACTCCGTAGGTTAGCTAGTTTTTATGCTAGATATTGTGTTCTTTTGGAAACCTAGGGTCTCTTTTAAGGGAAGATGTCAGACTACATATTCCGGGGTCTTGAGGGATAAAAAATGCTGCTTATGTAACCAGTTAAAGAAGGCTTTATGAAAGGCTTGTGGTGCCTGTAGTAAAAGTATTCATTATCTAGTTCTACAGGTGGTTTAAATGTTAAGGTTATCGGAATTACGTGTTTCTTTATCTTCGTAGCTTGCTGCATTTACTTTCTCTGGAGACAGCTTGAACTAAATTTAGTAGATATATGTTTAGATCATGTATTTTGAATTGTCTTTTTACTTAGTGATGAAATCTTTATGACAATAATAATATACTAAGAAGATGGAAGGACACTTAACATAGACCACATGGTGTGTTTTACAGTTAAGGAAAGCAGACAACTATTCAAAGTATTAAGATTTCAGTAAGGTTTGGTTACAGGGCTAACAGTGAACCCAACAATTTATGAATTTACGAGCATATATGTTCTTTATCATCATCAAAGGGTTGTCTCGGTAAAAGATTCTATGGTTTTTAACATTCTTGTAGATCGTAGACTTAATTGTTAGTTAACTGCCCATAAAAGACTGATAGAAACAATAGCAGTTAATTTTTTTGGTTTTATCTTGAAAGCTGTTGCTCTTTAGGAATAGTTGATCAAGAATTTGTTTGGAGTTGCTTATGATTAATGGAAAGCAATTATTGATGGCTGCATGATCAAGCATTTTAGTACAACTGATGCTGTAGAATTTAAGAATAATTATGGTATACTCTGAACATGTTGCTTGGTTGTTGAGTACGTTTTATTTTCATATTGCATTGATGTATTTATGAGCTTTTGTTGCTTCTAAAGGACATGATCTTACCCTTTCCTTATGTTCAGAAGCTGCATTGAATCATGCATGCTGTTATTTCCTTTCAAGTTGTTGTTGTCTAACCTGGTTGTCTTAAGAAATATTGTCAGCGTCTTGTATGAATCTTTTGGATCAGCAGGTCTGCCATGCTACCTTGTTTGAGTTCTACCTTCTAGCATGTTGCTTCTAGGTAATTCCTCAAATTTCAAATTACTGTTTCTTTCATGCATATGGATCAATACTTCAAAAAATCAGGTTGGTGCGACTGCTTTTGGATATTCTCTTAGCTAACCCAATTTTCCATCTGACAGATAAGTTGGCTTGTATTTACATTTTGAATGACAGTTTACTTTTTCATCGTAATCTAACTATAACAGCTATGGTGAACATCTAGCTGTTGTGTCATGTGTGACAGAGGTTGATGAGATAATCAAGGATTTGTTTGGAGTTGCTTATAATTAACGGAAAGCAACTGTTGATGGCGGCATGATCAGGTATTTACTACAACAAGTGCAATAGAATTTGATGGTGTGCTTCTCTTATTCTTTTTCTTGCTGTTTAACTTATTGTGCTTTCTTGCATATGGATTGTTTTTCCTCTATGCATTTTGGTTAAGTGCATTGAATTTTGTTCATTACCTTTGTTAGGAAGTTCATAAACTGTGGAATCGTGTAGCTTATAGCATTTCCTTGAAATTGTTTTGCGGTATATAAATTTCACATGATATTGCGCTGCTTTTTCAAAGAAGAAAGATTGTTTGACCTTTTCAGTCTATAAAGTTTGAGAGTTCTATGTTGGTGCTTTCCTAATGTTGCATTTCTAGTATTGCTTGTGGTACATAGGAGAGTGATCATAGTTGGTCCTAAAATATTGTCTCTGCAAAAGTTCATATTGTAGCTTGTTGTTTTTTTCTTAGTGCGATATACTTCTATAATATTGTGAGTGATCTAGGACACGTTTTATCGATGTTCTAGTAGCATTCCTTACTCTACTTGCTTTAACTTGAAGTGTGCGGCTGGCATGATTATTGTGAATTCTGTTGTCCAGTAGGAAGTGCTTGAGGTCTGCTGATTTTTATTTTCTTGTCGTGGAGATTCCTAATATTGGTACTTTAGCGGTTATGGGCCATAAGTCAATGACCGACAATCTAGGAAAGTAGACATGTAATTTAGTTAATAAGACTGCTCATTCTGAAGAGGTTTACCAATCAAGCAAAGTGGGCCTCGCTCACCTCTTATAATATAATGTAGGGCTTGCATGTAATTTTCTTTGTACTACGGCTTTACTTCCATTCTTTTTTGTTCCCACGTAATTCTTCTCATTAAATTCTTCACTTCATACTCTGTAATTTGGTGACCGATTTTAAGCCGTTTACACTTGAAGTTACAGAGAAGACTGGTAGGAGTTCATTTATGGCATGATGACTGTCCATTGATGGTCTTGTACCACAACATAATAGCTCGGACTTATAGTTAGGGCGTTTCTTGGTTCCTATCTAAAATCGTCTCTTTCTCAAGAAGAATGTACAAGATAAACCTAAATTTAATCTAAGTATGCTTTCTGATTGTTTTCTCTCTTGCTCTTTGTTCAAAGAAAAACAACCACAAAAATTCTTTTTGTAGGATAAATGTTTCTTCAATGAGACAATCAATCATGCATTAGTCTACCTACTTAGTTAAGTGCTACTCTGAGTCATTTTGCTGCTGCTGCTTTAATTTCTTGCTTTGCTGGTATACTAATTATTTTTGTTGCAGTCCTGTTCCTTTCAAGTTAAGGGAATTGATAGCTTTGTCTTTTAAAAAAGTAGTTGAAGCCCTACATTTGTCTTCAGATATAGTGTTTGCTCCTTGAGATTGCTTTTGTAGATATTTCTTCGTTTACTTATTTTTGCATTTAATCAGCTATTTAGTAAAAGGATTGAGTCAACTCTAGTGCTACGAAATAGTAGTCCATAAAAAAGCGGAACCCATTTTGCTAAGAAAATAGGATTTTAATCTCGATTAAATGGTACTGACAACTGTTTGCCAAGTATTAATACATATTCCCTGCCTAGTAATCCTACCTCTAGCTTTAAAGTCAGGTTAGCACATCCATAGAAATACACTGCATTATTATTCATCCTTCTCTACCAATATCATGTTTGTCAATATTCATCAGTTCTCTACCAAAGTTAGGTAATGCATATTAACTAAACATGTAGTAAAACATTTAGCTATTGTTACATGTTTCAAGTTATGTGGCTGCTTATATTGATTTGCAGGTTCACAGATTTACTTATAAAGTGAACCTCCACTTTGGAGCAATGTTGATTGTGAACGGATTTCTATGTCCATGGGGAAACATTGTTTGTCAGGCCATTTTAAATTATTATACTCAAAGCAAAAGCATATAAAAAAATATCCTTTGTAAATCTTCACTTTAGTAGGAATGTGGAGAACTGCATAGATGTTTACTTAGACCCCATAGTTATCATTGTAGTTCATTGTTAAGATTCTTTTGAATTTATTGATTAACTGAGATCAGAGGATATCTTCAGAAGAGGTAGTTTGATTTAAGACTTATAGATGTGTTATTTTGTTGCAGCATATATGTTTCTATGAACTCTGACATAGTAAGTTTTATCTTGTTTGCATGTCTTGACAACCTACAACAGTAACTTTAGATAGTGTGGAAATCGATTTTGGGTATTCAGGTTGTTACCAGTGGTCTTCTATTTGAATGAAATCTGTTCTAAAAATTTCCCGTTACGACTGATTCTCCTGTTGTCTGCGATTGAATTTTTCAATTGGATTTTTTGTTTGATTTCTAAGAACATCACAATCACCTACCTTTACAATGGTATTAGTTATACTATCTTTTATTTTGTAAAACAACACGGTGTAGATATAATACAAAATTCTTTACAGCTAGAAGTAGGCTGGTTTGAGTGGGAACTTTCTTGAATGCAGGCAATCAATTATCAAGCAGTCGTTGTCCTGAATAGCTAAGTCACCTACTCATTAACCCATTCATTGTTACTTTGTCAGTTTGTCCGCATAGTGACTGTTTGTCGTATCCCTCGTTTCTGTTTTCTGGTTATCAAAACAAACAGAATGTTGGTTCAAGTGTCAACATTTTGCAATGCCGACAATTCAAGCAGTTGTTCCGTTGCTTAGATAAGTGGCCTACTTTTCTAATTCCTTTTTCTTCCTCTTCACTTGTTAAGCTATACATGCATACTTATCGTTTTTACATATCGCTGATCGTCTCAGCTTAAGCAACCTAGCATGGGGCTGGTTGGAGCATTACCGTTTTCAAGCTCTATTAATCGATCAAATGGTCACTTCTTCGCTTAGCTAAGTTGCCTGCTTCTTTGAATCCTTTTGCTGTTGCTTAACTTGTTCCGGGTTTTGGAGGACTGGTAAGTTATTAACACGTGTACCCTGCATTGGAACTTGCGTTGGTGATTGCAGCTTTTACATTCAGAAGGGGCTTTGGTAGCTCAGCCAGAGAAGTTCTTGATCTGTAGAACCTGGGGCTAAGCTACGTAACAATTTACTCTGTCATGGTTTTTATGAGATGTGTGTAAGATGATGATTCTTGTAATATTATCGTTTTTGCTTAGGAACATTGTTGATGTTCTTCTTCTTTTCTTCCTGGTTAGACATTTGTTGCATAGCATGTTAGTAAAATATGAGTTACTTATGGGGTTGAGCAAATAGGAGACAAGTTGCACTAATACTGCCATTTTCTACTTGACTATGCTACTGAGTTTTGAAGCAAACTTGCTAGAATCTTGAGTAACCATGTCCTTTACATACTTCTTGTTAACCTAATACGTAAGTGTATTTACTTGTTTCACATGCAAATGACATTTGTATGCATACAAACAGCAAGTTCTCAGAAACATAAAAACTTTTATTGATCACTTTTTGACCAAGATTCCAAAAGTTGTGAATGACAGATAGCATAGTCTTTAAACATAGAGGCTAAAGCCACTTCTGTGTTCTATAAGCTATGTTTCTTACCATATATTGGAGCTAATGAAGTTGTCCAATCTCTCTTCTTTGCAAAGCAAGCTACGACCCGTAGACTGCAAGATTATGAAGTGAACTTCTGCATGGATATGATATTTGAGCAAAGATGCAATAAAGATGGATCTCCGAAAAGTGATGTGAATTCATAAGTTCCTATTTCTGAAATGGGTCTCATGTGTGGAGGAACTAGAAAAGGTTGAAAAAAAATGGGTGTCAAAAATTTTGACACTCGCATTGGTGATTACTTTGGTAGCTCAGCTAGCAAATATGATTACTTATGCCATTGAGGAAATGGCACTAAAACTGCCGTTTATACTTGACTACACTACAGAGCTTTGAAGAAGCAAACTTAACCAGAATCTGGAAGTAACCATGTCGCTTAGATGCTTGTGGTCGACCTAATGTAAGTATACTTATTTTAAATGGCACTTCCACTTTATCTACTGAATTTTATGTTTTTGTGACGTCTTCAAGGATTTTATATTTTCTCAATTTATTGTTAAGATTGTGGCACTGCCATGATTGATGGTAATGTAGTGCCCTTACCAGCCAAGCTAGGTGGCGATTGCTAGACAGATTTATAGTTACAAACTAGGAATCAAGAAGACAAAAGACCTTCGTAGCTTTTACTTACACAAGCATGTACGATAAATATTTGTGTCATGATATGCAATGTAAATCTCCTGCAGCAAGCTCAATGACTTTAGTGATTGCTACTATTCATTGGTTCCCCCTTCTAATTTACAAGAATATTATAAGATTATTCTTCTGTATCCTCTGTGCTTTTGGAGGCTTTATTGCCGTCAGTATTTTGTAAATTTAATCTTTAATGCACTTGTTGAATGAACTCATGACCATCATTCATGGTTAGATTTTTCTGGTGTATATCCTTATTATAGTACTTTTCCTTATATCTTACTTTGAGTTTTGACTCTTTCTGGAATTTTGTTCAAGTTAATGTAAAGCTTAACCTTGTTGAGGAAATTATATATAAGAGTTACATGCTAAGAGAGCGTCTGCTTGGTCCGTGATCTTCATCAACTGGGCATTGCATTTCCGTTATGATTGTAGACTAAGTTCTTTACTCAGCGACTTAAATGCTGGATCCTTCTTAACAAAAGAACAATTACCATTTCATTAGGGATGGTTTAGATGCTGGGAAAGGCTTTGAGAACTTCTGGTAATAGATGGATGAAGCACATGCTGTCCAAGTCCAGCAAGCCACGCTAGATCACACACTTAGGGGGATTGAATGCCCCTTCGGAAGCTAAATATGTTAGAATGATCAGATCTTACAAAGTACTGTTTGAGTGTGTAACTTGTCTAGTTTTGCATTATTTTTGTAACATTTGATTAACAATAGGGTCCTTTTGGTTCTTTGAGGAACTATGAGTGCTTATTTGGGCAGCCTTTTTTATATGGCAGTTGGTGATTTATTTATAGTTGATGAGAATTGGAGTTTTGTCTTGTCGCATGACTTGCATTCACATTTGATTATTCTTCTTTATTCAAATTATTTGCAGGTAACTCCCACCACATGGAAGAAAAGGAGCTTAACATAGTTGATACCCCTGGACATCTCTGTTTTTATATCTTTGAATTTGGCCATTTGAAATTGATTAAAGTAAAAAGTTTGTTACTGAACTATCGGAAAGTGTTTCATATTGGTTTATATTGGTTTACAGGTTGAGTGTGTTACGTGGATAGTTGAAGGAGCAGTCTTAGTTGTGGATGTTGATGAAGGCCCCCTTGCACAGACCAAATTTGTGCTTGCAAATGCTTTGAAGTATGTCCTCTGTCCTATCCTCCTTAAGAAAACAAAGTTGACCATCCTTCAGGTATGCAGTGCTATGAATTTAATGTGATTGGCGTGGAAACGCTGTTTTCGGCAAGCTAATGATTTTTTAATGATATGCGCATAATGTTCTGAAAATTTAGCATAGCTATATTATTTACACTTGAAATATAGGTATACTCAATCATATTTCTAGTTATTTCAAAGCCCTGTTGTTATTCTAATTCTGAAATGTCTTCTCTTGTCCTAATATTCATTTAAAGAGGTCCTTCTCTGTTCTTCTATTAGCTATTGTATGATGACTAGTAACTGCACGTGCCATTAGGAATTGTAAATAAACAAGCTCATTCCATTTTGGCTAGGAATGCAAGACTGTTTGGACATGGGCATATGCATTCATGATTTTTATTTCTAGCTATATTGTAAAACATTCAAAAAATATTTACTGGTTTATACTTAAGAAATTCTATCATCCATCTTTTGTATCTGGTTAATTTTCTACTGATTTTGAAGAGTAGCTGTTGTGCAATTACTAGAATGCCAACTAAAATTGATAACTTCATTTATTCTAGTCCGTACTGCCCCTTTATTCCTGTCTGTTTCAATTCCTTTTGCAGCAATTAATGATGTAATCGTTTTACTGATTTTGAATTGCAGCGTTTTCTCTGTTCCTCTATTTCATATGAGTTTCCTTAGATTAACTTCATTCAATCATTTGGTTCCAGACTTCATAAAACTTTTAATTCCATGATAAACTGGTGAAAGAGTTAAAGATATATGCTTTCATTGGAAAACATTCTTATCTCATCATGTTGGCAATTCATTATTGAGCTATGTGTGAAATGTAAACCAACATACATATTTTTGCTCCAGCAACAAAAAGCATCCATCACTTTCTACGGGCCTGCTAAAACTTTTCTTTAGACCATCTTATGTACTTTTTCTCAACTCATTCTGTTTAAAAAGTCATATTCTGGAAAGGTGGTGGTATGTGGTGTTACAATAGCAAAATGTAAGGGGCAATCATGAGAGTTGCTACAAATGAAATGGTAAACTAACAATGAAAGATATTAGAGCCTTAAATACAAGTACTTTGAGAACACCAAAATGTCATTAGCATTGGTTAAGAGTTTTTCGATTTTTATGTCAAGTACAAAATCGCCTTGGTAATCATCTTCAGCTTTGGTTTTTTTTTTTTCTTTTTTTTTTTTTTTGTAATGTCATTATTTTTAAAAAATTAATTCTTTGTTTTGAATATTGCATGACATGTCTCAGTAGAAGTACGATTTCATCCTCTGAGGCCTTACATTGATCCAGTATTATCTTGACTAAGGGTTTCACCATGCAAACAGTTGCATGAACTCATGAAAGTTTGAATGGTGTATATTTCAAACTTTCTAATAGTTGTGAGGATCATAGTTGCTCAGATTATGAAAGGTGAAAGACAGGATAGGCTTTGACTGGCTTGACATACAAAGACTGGCTTGATTCTAGAGGTAGGTAAGAGTGAGATATCTAAGTCTTCCTGATGTAAGATCAGTGTAGTACCATATTCAAATCAAACAATGATTCTGCGTGATGAAATTCTAACAACAAATATGTTTGTAGTTTGAAATCTTTACTTCAGTAGGACTTCAGATGAAATGTGCAGATGTTTTTTTCGACAACATATCTGTTGTGGCATTTTAATGTTTTAAATTCTTTTTTGTGCAAGTTATTGATTAACTGGGATCGGAGGAGATTTTCAGAAGAGGTAGTTTGATTTATAGATGTGTTCTTTTGTAGCATATTACTTATTACTTTGATGAACCATCTTGACAGACTGTCTTCTTATCCTGCTTGTGTAACTGAAAGTGGGAAAGTCAGTGGTGGCTATTGAGATTGTTACTGTTTTCTACTTGAATGAAAATTTGTTCTAACAATTTCCTTTCCATTATAGTGATTCTCTTGTTGTGTGATATAGAATTATTGAATTAGAGTTTCTTGTTTGATTTACATGAACATCGCCATTGCTTATTGATAGTTTTATTAGTTATACTATATTTTATTTGGTAAAACAAAACTTGTAGATATAACATGAAATTCTTTGCAGTTGGAAGTGGGCTGGTTATAGTGTCAACTTTCTTCAATGCAGGCAATCAAGCATGAAGCAACTGTTGTCATTCTTAGCTAAGTTACCTACTTTTTAATCCATTCTTGTCAATGTGGGGCATCTATTTTCACATGGTTCAATGTGGCCATCTCAGGGACGGTTTTCTCCCATCCTATTTCAAAGGTCATTTGTTCTTAATGATTGGCTTTGTATTCTTTGCATTAATAATTTTCTTCAAAAATCAATACGTCAGAACTAGGCAACTTTTGTTTTATTATGTCACTAAATGTTTTCCTTGTTATCCAACAAGATCAATTTTATGTTTTAATATAGATACAAGAAAAAAGTCTTTGAGCTTGTTGTTTTCACTTCTGTGTTCATTCGTTGGTGGCTTGTTTGTTGAGTCGTCCATGTACGGTCTTCTTTTATTTCTGTATACATGTGATGCTGGAAATAGGCTGGTTAAAGTGTTAACTTTCTTCAATGCAAGCAATCAAGTATAAAGCAGCCATTGTCCTGCCTAGCTAAGTCACGTACTTGTTTTAATCCATTCATTGTTACTTAACTTGGTCAGTTTGTTCGCATAATGATTGTTTGTTCTATCTCTCTTTTGTGTTCTCTGGTTATCAAAACCAACAGAATGCTGGTTCAAGAGTCAATTATTTGCAATGCAGACAATTGAATAAGTTGTTCCCTTGCTCAGAGTACTAGTCTCCTTTTCTAAATCCTTTTTATCCTACTTCACTTGTTAAAGTTATTTACTTGCATACTTACTATTTCTTACCATATTACTCATCATCTCAAGTTGACACACCTAACATGGAGCTAATTGGAACTTCAATGTTTTCAAACCCGTACTATCGATCAAGTGGCCACTTCTTTGCTTATCTAAGTTGCATGTTCTTTGAATTCTTTTGTTGTTGCTTAACTGTTGGGGTTTTTGGAATTGCAGATTGGTTATTTATCAACACATAAACCCTGCCTATTTAATCATCCTTTTTAATTTGAAATCTGTA
>CM034142.1:3405998-3460998 GCA_019914995.1 Acanthochlamys bracteata | reverse complement strand
CCACCTGGTTAGTTATCAACACTTCCTAAAAGACAGCACGCCTGATTATTGATTTGTTATGTAACAGTAGCCTATTTAAGATTGCTTTCAACTATGGCTGCCTTCTTTCAGAGTTGCATTCCTTAGTCCATACCGCTCAAGCACATTACAAAAACCATCCTGTGCATCACGTGTTCCCGTACGCTTACATTCATATATCTGACTAATTCTTGGAGATGTAGATTATTCATTTTATATGCTTAGATTATGTTGCCTAGACATTGTTCCTATTTTGAACAGTTCAGTAAGAGACCTGGGATATGTTTCTATTTAAGACCTAGCAATCTGTGTGTGGTTGCAAGTTACAATCTTGAATTTCAGTTTGATTAATTAAAATTTCTGCACATATGAATCGAAGAAAGCAAAGAAGAAATTCTAGGAAAGCCTAGAATGATAAACTTAACAACTATAGCATACCTTTGTATAGCCATATGTAATTAGTTGGCAAGAATGACGTATATTCTATAGATCCAACGTTTCCAGTTATTTGATTGAAAGAGTTTTGAAGCTATTTCTCAATTGTACCTCTAAAGCAAGTTACACCCAAACGCTTAGTTGGTTTGTTGGGCATTTCATTGTCAAAGGAGAGGACAGTCATTTGAATCCCAACAGTATTGATTTATTCAAAAAGTATCAAGAAAACGAGTTCTTTAACTGTCGTGTAGACTTCCTTTTGGTTTATTCAACTCAAGTACTTGTACTATAGGAGCATTACCATTTACTTCAGAAGAATCTGTTGTAAGATAATTGATCCGTCATCCGATAGGTCCTGTCCGCTTTAACACTGATTGGTTTTCTGGCATTCATTTAGATAGTCAATCCAAATGTTCATTGGCTGTTGCTGAATATACGATACTTTACCTTCTTTTATTGCGAAGGCAGAGAATTCCAAACAACTAAAGTGTTGATCTGAAGCATTTTATCATGAATTGTCCCATTTCTCATTTGAAAGATTGTTAGTTTTTAAATGTTGGTCCAACTATTAGAACAGTAGAGATTGTACAGGTTGTCAGATCCATTTATTGGACTGAGATGACCATGTTAGGTGTATGGCGTCTATCCAAAAGTCCCACTGGAAAGATGATCAATATATTTAGAAAGTTACTATAGATCCATGGACAGGAAGCGTCTTGGACAGTGTAGTTAGGGTATGTTAGAATTTACAAACGCGTTAGAATTCAAAAACCTTTATATACTGAATCGGTTTGGTTCTTGCATACACTATACATTGGGAGCTGCCAACAGTTAGGCTTATAAGCTTTAGTTCATCTAACATGGATGTAGTTGAGGATTTATTTCATGAGCGTGTTGGCTTGAAATAGTAAAGTATGACTTTTTTCCTCTGAGTTTTGTCTATGCCAAGGACTTCAATTAGTATCACTAAATAGTTTGCAGACATTTAATTGCGATGATGTTACTGACTTGATAGTTGAAACCTTATGGTCTTGAAGTTTTCTCTGAGTGCTTCATAAGGGATCCGTTCTTTTAGGTGCTTCAACTGTCTGTTACTTTACCAGAAGTCAGTCGTGGAATGATATCTTTGAAGTCAAGATAGATTGAACTTTATTGGTATTTGTTTGTAAAGATTTCCTGAAGCGGCAGGTATGCTGGATTTCATTACTAACTATTTCAGGTATATGCCTGAAAAATGTTGGGACCTCTGTTATATGCAATAATATTTCAGAAGATTCATATCTTGTTTCTGGAAAGATGGAGTGTGTGCCTGAAGAATGTTGGGACCTCTGTTAGCGTTGGCTGTCTAAGAATGTTCTACAGTGGACACGTCATTGCATTGACAATGTGCCACTCAAAAAATCAACTCAGCTCTGTATTTTTTGTTACCCTCTTTTTCTATTTGTTTCACACATATGGTTCAATTTAAATCTTGTGTGAATGCTGAAAGAACTATCCTTGTGGAAGTGTCTGTTGTTGAAGCTATTAAGCCAAAGATTTAGTTTGGAGGTGATACTAGTGATGACTTTCCGCACTGATGGTTGTTTTATGTTCATTTTCTTCTTCTAAAGGTTGAATATTTAGTGTTTAGGCAATGATACTGTCCATTCCCCTACTAGCATAAATTACGTTTACATCTTCTTCTAGATGTTGCATATCTATATTTATTCTGAATTTGTATGTTCTTTATGTCTATGATTCCAATGATAGTTTTGTTTTTCGTAATAGCCTAACTATGTGAATTATGGTGAATGTATAAATTGTTGCATACACTGATTTGTCTGAGGTTCAGTGAGGAGACGATCCAGGATCTATGTGGAGTTGCATATAACCCAGGAAAAGAATTGTTCATGGCTCTGTGGCTAGGTATACTAGTACATACTGGTGTAATAGATCTATAAACCATCTTGTATATTCTGAAGATTGGTTGATTCTTAAGTACATTTTTGTTTTGATATTATTTTGAAATGTATATGAGTTTTTGGTTTCCTTAGAAAACATGCGTCTAACCTTTTCTAGTGCAACAAAGCAGAAGCCTGATCGCATCATATTTTGCAGTGTTTCAGTTATGTATATTTTTAGGTTCTTTTACCTTCTCTTCATGTCAGTAAAAGATAATCATGGAATGACTTAAGTGGATTCAATACATGGCTGTTCTTATTGACTATTAGAAGTAGGAATATCGCTGCAAACACTAAGGCATAATTTGCTTTGTTGCATAGGTAGACTGTTACAGGCCAAAAGATATCATGCCATTGCAAAAGCAGCTCTGCACATTACCACACCTTGTACAATAAAAATAATTTATTTCATGCATAGGGACAAACACCTATAAACAATTATTGCAGTACGTGTTTATTGCTATGTTTCTTCTGTTAGATCTAATTATGTCCTATGCATCAAACTATGTACCTTACGTCCTTCTGCACTTGTGCATATATTCTGGTGTAAGAGATAAGGTTGGATTGGTAAGTTTATGTCTTGCTATAACGATGTCTTTGACTTCGCATTATATCATGCAATCTGCTGATTATGTTGTTTCTGATGTTTTCAGTTGGGCATGCATAATATTTAAGTTTGTTGTGATGTTGTTCTATCCTTCATTATTTTAATGTGTCTCCTTCACAGCATAAGCTAGCTGTGAAGCTCTTTGAGAGTCTTGTGTAATTATTATTTACCTTTGTTTAGGAACTGAGAGAATAGGGTGATGACTTGGAATGAGGGAGCCGATATTACCTTAACCTTCCTTCCAGATATAGATCGACATATCATTGAAGGAGAGTTTTTGTGCTAGATCGTCTCTTTCTCGGGTTTCTGTTGCCAGTTTGGTCCTTTGAACCTCCTCTCACATAAATATCTAGTGTTTAAAAATGTGAAGTGCGATATCTTTTATGACCCTACAGATATAGCAGCATCTTTTCCGAGGCAGCATTTGTTGTGGACTTTCATGGCAAGCATCGACAATCTAGAGATGGTGACAGCAATCTGTATGATGGTGCCAAGTTAGGAATTTACTTGATCATCATTATAATGTCAAGTAGTGATGTAGTGATCTTAATTACAAGATGGTCCATGTTAAAATAAATTTGATAGCTTAAACAACAATGCTCAAGCCTGAAAAAGATTTGTTGATTATTGGGGTGGCTGTCAGATAAGTTGTCTACTTTTCCTTTACATCCTACTTCACTTATTAAGTTATACTTGCATACTTACTGTTTCTTACCGTATCACTCATCATCTCAGGTTGAAACACCTAACATGGAGCTGATTGGAATGTCAATGTTTTCAAATCCGTTCAATCGATCAAGTGGTCACTTCTTTGCTTAGCTAAGTTGCCTATTCTTTGAATTCTTTTCTTGTTGCTTAACTGTTGGGGTTTTTGGAATGCAGAATGGTTAGTTATCAACACATAAATCCTGCCTATTTAATCATCCTTTTTTAATTGAAATCTGGACCACCTGGTTAGTTATCAACACTTCCTAAAAAGACACCACGCCTGATGATTAATTTCTTATGTAACACTAGTCTATTTAAGGTTGTTTTCAATTATGGTTACCTTCTTTTAGAGTTGCATTCCTTCCTCCATTCGCTCAAGCACATTAACAAAACCTTTTACTTGATTAAGCACCGTGCTCGTCCAAGGAGGGGTTTGCTTTACCTTCCTTTGGAGGGCAGATGTTTTCTATGACTGATTGAAGAAACTAACTACTGCTTTTGTGATTTAAAAGCTCCTTGCGTGTTCCCTTATGCATAAATTCATATTTCTGTCTAATACTTGGAGATGCAGATTATGTGCTTAGTTTGTGTTAAAATTTAGGCTAATTGCCTATTTTAAGATTTGGTAGCTGCATTATTTCTTTAGTTTTATTCAGCAAAACATCACTCAGTTGATATAATATTTGAAAGTCCTCCCAGCTGTAGCTAGTGCGTTGGAGTGTATAACTTTTCTTATATGCAAGCAATCAGTCAAGCATGAAGCTGTCGTTTTCCTACTTAGCTAAGTCATCTGCTCTTTTGAATACACTTGTTCCTGCTTATTTTGCTCAGTTTTTGACATAGTGATTGTTTACCCTATATCCCTTTTCTATTTGAGGCTGTCAAAAATACACGCGCTTGATGGAGCACCAGCTTTTTGCAACTTCAACAGTCAATCAAGCAGAGTTCTAGTTTGGAGTGTGAATCATTTTAAGCTCATGGTGGCAGAAATAGTGAAGGCAGAGGAGGAGAGGTACGGAGTACTTTCCAATCAAGAAATAGTATCTAGTTGCTGGTCGAGAGTGGAGAAAGATGGAGCCATATTTTACGGCAAGAATTTTGTTATGGTAATTTATACGTTGGTGTTGTAGGCGAAGGGAGTTACGGTAGACAGGAATGGAAGACTTAAAACTGGAGATAAGCATAATACTACTATGAGTGGGCTGTGCCTTTATATACCAGTCGCTGCGGAAGGTAGTTATTTTCAAAAAGAGACAAGAACTCATGAAAAAAGAGATCATTGAAATTCAAAAGATACTAATTTTTAAATCAGTTTCTCCACTTCAATAAAATTAACGTAGAGAATTTGCACTATTACTAGTATGGAGCTAATAGCAAGGAAAATCAAAGTTTAGAATTGTTCAAATAAAACTTTGGAGAGCTAAGTGCGAAAATTTTAAATGTTTAAGTTCGAAATTATTGAGGCCTAGCTTTAAGTACAGTATGTTGCAGGCCAATTCTGAACTTAATTTCTCTGTGCTTTCTGAAATCTATTTTCTGATTTGGCAGCTATATGTTTTAACCATTGCTGTACTTGAACTCATCCTTTATTGGTCTAATATTGGTATAACATAATTTAATAGCAAAAGTTTTCCTAAAGTTGGTACTTTATTGACATTTTACCCCTACAGACCTTCAGTTGCAGCAAGATATGGCTGTAGATACCGAGGCTGCATGTGCCACAGTGATTTGGACTACTTTCTCCTGATGAACAACTACAGTGGCACAGGGAGTTTGTTGTAGAGAAAAAGCATATGTTTGCAGTTATATATGTGTATGCATGTAAGCATGCCTTTTACCTGTATGTAATTACATAACATTATATATGGTTCATTGATAATCTGCTAGAAAGAATATCTATCTGCAGATAGTGGACAGAGCATGTTCTATGAGGATTTACTTTTTGGGTGCTTCGCTTACTACTGCCCTACTGCTGAGAAGAAGGCAGCCGAAGTTCGTTTTTAATAGCAGAGTACCATGTTGAAGGTTTTGCTTCTTGTTGCTCCAGCATGCTTTTCCGTATCTATGTATTCTCTTTGTTCTTGTTGTTGTTACAATTTATTCATATAATGATCTTTCTTTGTTACTTTTGTTATGAGGTAGGCAAAGACTTTTCCAATAATTATGAGGTAGGCAAAGACTTTTCCTATTGGAAGTGCTTTTCCAAAATGCTACCACTAAATTACCTCTAAAGTTCTCTTGGTTACCATGCTATTTCACTTGACAAAGAGCGATCTCTCAGTCATCCAAAAGTTCAGTTCTAGGATAATTCTTGTAAGAATTAATTTTTAACATTTGGAAAACCTTCAGGCCCTTTTTCATGCATTGAATTGGTACTAATAATGATTTTACAGGCTTTCTCAGAGGGATGCATTCTTTAGGTAACTGCGGTCGAAAACATGGTAATGTTTATTATTAATTTTTCAATATTGGACTCATGAAGCTAGTTGAGCATATGAAATCAAGCAACTTACTAATAATTTTCGTTTGATTATGTTTTGTCTGCGTTGATCGAGTTGCCTTTTCCTGCTTGTTGAACCACATGAGGGAATGGATTAAGGCAGTGGTGTCAAGAAATGTTTTATATTAATGAAGTTCCTTTTATCTCGCAAAAAAAGAAATTTCTATAATTTCCAATTTGTGCAAAAGAAAATAAGCTTGATTACTGTAAACCTTGTTCAAGCTTTCGATCGGTTACCAGACTGGTGGGAGGCAAGTGGGACCAGACAATTTGTTCCTACAGCTTTGTTTTAGAAACTAATTACGGAAAAGTTTCTGCAACGGCTGGCATGGTAGCTAAAGAGTTGCTTCTAAACATTCCAGGTAATAGATGACGCCTTCGTATTGCTTTTACTTCAACGTATGTGCTTTCTGATCTTTATGCCAATAATATGAATTGGATCATCTTGTGCATTGCTTAGTTTGTTACGTTATCACAGAACTGTCTGTTTTTTCCTCACTTCCACTGAATATTTGTAATTGTCAATTCCGGTGCTATTGTAATTAGCATTGAATATTTGTCATAAGATCAATTCTAATGGTTTTAATGTTCTTTAACTTGAAGTTATTGAACATTATGGATTCAGGTAGTTTCTCTTTGGTTTACTCTCACTCTCGGCTCAGATTGCAGTTTCGAGAAGCCGCCTCAAGCAACTACGTGCTTCTGCTGGCTCCTTCTCTCGCTTTAGCTTTCATAAGAAGAATGTAAGCCGTTTCTGTTTCAAAATTTTCATCGAAATTCTTCTTCTGAGTTTAAATAAATTTCAATAATGTTCTTGTCAGTGGTTTATTTTATGAATTTTCCTATGAAGGATTCCATAATTGCAATTTCTAGTATTTTGTCTAACCTCTCCTCGAACTGATACTGGATTCTTGCTTTCAAGACTAGGCCACATTCCTCGTTTCATAACTTTTACAATCAGTTGGACATTGGCTTTGTCTCCTCTCTTGGTTACAGGACAGGTAGAGAGAGGAGATACATTCCCCAAGGTATCTTTCTTTACCAAATTTTCTATAAGGTTCTGGTCTGTTTTGCATCTAGAGTTGTTATTATTGTTTTCTAGGGATTTTTTGAGTAATTAGAGAGGACTCTAGATGCATCTGATATTTTTGGCATCTACTACTTGAATCATCTGAAATGGGGAATCATTTACAACTGATGTGGGGAATGCTGATGCTGTGGATGCATCAAGTGGATCGGCATCTGAGCTAATGACTGTTGAAGATGACGTCAGTCTAGTTACTAGCATCCGCTGTTCTCTTGATAGCCAGCATCTTGCTGTTGGTTTGTATTCCTCGCAGTGTAGTTGTTTAATACAACTTCGAATCGACTGTTTAGTTCTTCTCTGCAATTCTTGTTAGTTTGACACGTACGCTATTTAATTCTTTCGAGGCATTGCATCTGATTGTCCATGCATACTGAATAATTGCAACTACAATCCCTTCAGTAGTAGTTTTTAGGCATATTTTCTCGGTTTCCAATCAATTTAGTCATGTATGGCACAAACTCTGGAATGTATCTTGTTACTGGCATTGACTTTGAATTTCAGTGTGTATTCCACAACTTGCAGCTTGTTGATGAGCTAATTTTGTCTTTTTTGTAATGTTGGTGCAGGTATTAACTCTCCAAGTTGGGCACCAGTCTCGTGTTGGACCACTCACTTGGAACAACAGCTTACTCACTAGTGGCTGTATAGATGGTATGTTCACAAAAAGTGATGTCCGAATGCGGTCTCCTGTTTTCCATACTTACCATGGTGTCCGCCGGTAGTCTGTGGTCTCAAATGATCAGGCTCTAGCAAACAGCTAGCTGGTGGTGACAATGATAACCTTCTTTTGGGACCTTTTAAAATGTCTTTCTCAAGCTCTTCTGCCCCTGCCAATCAGAACCCTTGGCTTCATAGATTCCGCTGCAGCAGTCAAGGCGCTCGCATTGTGTCCCTTCCAGAGAAACATAATAGCTTCTGGTGATTGCGAGAATGGCTGCTGCATCAAACTCTGGAGAACACAAATAGGTGCCTGCCTCAACTCAATTGATACCAGCTCGCAGATGTGTTTTTACTGTGGAGCAAGAAGGAGACAGCTACTGACTCCAATGAGTTCGCAGAGAACCAATGCACTTTTTGGAAGTTACCTCTGTGGCCAAGATAACAGAGCTGACATATACAGTAGCTCATAATAGCACAGTTGTCCTTAAGCAAGTTTTATTCTCATTTATGACTGGTATTCAGTTTTCTGACCTTTAATTGATGGTTTTAATGTTCAATAACTTTGACTTTGAAGTTGGCTGTTAAGCTGGGTTGCTAAGTGGGCTTAGCCTTGGGGGAATTAAATTTGTTCCTGGATTTTGTTGATTTATAAGTAAGCTGGTGAATAGAAACCTCAAAGTCCTCACTTCTCTCATTTGATTGAGTAAGCATTCGAGGATGCACTTGGCAAAGGATTCTGGCTTTCTTTGGTTAACGTGGTTGACAGTATGCTAATATTCTCAGCTTGTCCCTAGTACCTTGGTTGATTTCTTTGTCGGTGATTGTGACTTAGCAAACTCACAAAAAGCTTGTGGCTTGCTATGCCAACCTCAAGGATGGCAGTGCAAGTCCAAATCCTTCAATTGCAGCGAGGTAATGCTGTAGATACAGTGGCTTGGGACTACTTTCTCCCTGACGAACAACTACGTCCCAGGGAGTTTGTGGCAGAGAAAAAGCATCTATTTGCAGTTATATGTGTATGTATATAAGTATTTCTTTATTGTATGTATGTATATAATATAAATTATGGATCCTTGATAATCTGCTAGAAAAGGATATCTATTTGCAGATAGTGGTTTGAGAATCTTCTATGAGGATTTACTTTTTGTGTGCTTCGCTTAATACTGCTCTTGAGTTGAGAAGAAGGCAGCGGAAGATTCGTCTTTAGTGGCAGAATAACCATGTTGAAGGTTTTGCTTCTTGTTGCTTCAGCATGCTTTATCGTGTCTATGTATTCTCTTTGTTCTACAGTTTATTCATATTGTCATCTTTCTTTTGTTATGAGGTAGGCAAAGACTTTTCCTGTTGGAAGTGCTTTCGAAAATGTTAGCACTTCAAAACCTCTGAAGTTCTCTTGGTTATCTTGCTATTTGACTTGACGAAGAGTGATCTTTCAGTCATCCAAAAATACCCTTCTAGGATAATTCTTGTAAGAATTAATTTTTAACATTTGCAAAACTTTCAGGCCCCTTTCTTGCATTGAATTGGTAGTAATATTAGTTTTGCAGGCTTTCTCAGAGGGATGCTTTCCTCAGGCAACTGCAGGATCGACAACATAGTAATCTTTACTATTAATTTCAGATGTTGGTCTCATGTAGATTGTCAGCATATGAAACCAAGCAATTTATTAACAATTTTCTTTTGATTATGTTTATCTGTGTTGGTCTTTCTCCTTGTTGGACAGCTTGATTACCGTAAACCTTGTTCATGCTTTCGATCGATTACCAGACTGGTGGGAGGCTAGTCACACCAGACAATTTGTTCCTGCAGCATTGTTTTAAATCTAATGCAGGAAAACTTCTGTAACGGCTGACGTTGTTGCTAAAATTTGCTTCTAAACATTCCTGGTATTAGATTAGGCATCCATACTGCTTTTACTTCATCTTATGTATCTTTATGCAAATAATATGACTGGAACCCTCTTGGGCGTTGCTTAGTTTGTTATGTTATCACAGAACTATTTGTTTTTTCCTCACTCCACTGAATATTTCTAGTTGTTCTGGTGTATAGTCTGATCTATCTTGCAATCCCCTTCATTCTTGTTCATGCTAATATTTTAGTTTTGGTCCTTGCTTTCTTTGTTGTTGTTCTTAACTAGGTTCAATCGCATTTATAGTGCTTCGCATAGATGCTTTTCAGAGGTTTTGCATAAGGACAAAGTTTCCCCTGCCCTGTAGTTTTGCGATAATGATAACCTTAGTGCCAAATGGTACTTGTCTTAGTCGAATCTGTATGATGTGCCCCCTCCTGTGGTAAATCCTATTTGCTGCATAAAATATGTTTTTATCACCCCTATCTCTTATGGTAAACCATTCTGCAGTTAATATGTGCTAGCATGTTTGATTAACTTAACTGACTTCTGAAGACAATTTCATGTCTCCATATCACATCACTTTGCTTCTTTTATTTACATAGATTTAGAGTAAAATAATGCACTTCTGCAGATGATTTGGGGAATCTGTTTCTCGGAATCTCTCAACAATTCCAAGCCCTTTCATTTTGCTCATGAAGGGTTAACATGGATAGTCTTCTGTTTCAGATGTTTAGCTGGTTATTCTGGTGAAACCATCTGCCTAGGACAGCGCATTGTAGACGTTGGTCATTTCGCCCTACAGACTTCTGTCGATATGTTTCTCTACTGTAAGTTCTCAACTCTTATAGCTTTATTTACAATAGCGTTTCATGCATTGCTTTGCATTTCTATTTACTTTTGTTTATGAGGCTGCATTGGTGTGGCTGCTCATAGGTAGTGCAACGCTGAACATTGAGTGCTGAAACTGTTGCTTTGGTATCTTTTATTTTCTGCTTGTGTTAACTGACCACTGTTTCTTGGAGGGAATTGCTGTTTATAGTGCTTACCATTCATTGATTGGTTTGGTGATGCTGACCGTTCTTGCAGGGAATTTGTTTAATTTTTGTGTTGTTATTTGAATTTCTGCTTTTAAACATTATGGAATCAGGTAGTTTCTCTTCGGTTTGCTCTCACTCCTGGTTCAAATTGCAGTTCCGATAAGCTGCCACAAGGAACTACGTGCGTCTGCTTCACTCCTCGCAGTCCAGCTTTGGCTTTCACAAGGAGAATGTAAGCCGTTTCTGTTTCAAATGTTTCATTGAAATTCTTTTTCTGAATTTAAAAAATCTCAATAATGTTCTTGTCAGACTTTTTGTTTTATGGAATTTTCCTTTGTAGGATCCCAGAAACGCAATTTTCGGATATCTTTTCCTAAACTATTTCCGAACTGATGCTAGATTCTTGCTTTCAACAATAGGCAACGTTCCTCGATTCATAACTTTTACAACAAATTAGACATTGGCTCTGTCTCCTCTCTTTGTTACAGGACAGGTAGACAGGAGATGCATTCCCCAAGTTGCGTTCTTTACCAAATTCTCTATGAGGTTCTGGTCTGTTTTGCATCTAGAGTTGTTATTAATGTTTTCTACGAATTTTTTCTGTATGCAGAGAGAACTCTGGATGGTTACTAGGCTGGTCGGAGGTTGTGTTGACCAAGCAAATCGTTCCACTAGCATTTAATGTATTGCATTTAAATAGAGTCGTATTTAGAATTGAATTTTTGGCATGGATTGATTATAGTAGAGCTATATTCACCACTTTTTGGTGTGAAAAGAACTGAGAGGTAATCTGTTTACCTTTTGGCCTAGTGACGATTTAGGGGAGCTCTTTGTATTACCTAATGGATGTAATGCTTAATAACTAGGACTTTGTAGTTTGCTTTTAAGGTGGGTTCCTTCGTTAACATAAGTACATCGAAGGGTAAAGTACCTAGTTTGGTGGTCCTGTATGGAATTGTTTTGCAGGAAAGATGAATCCTTGCTGGTGGTTGCTGTTGTGACAGTTGTGAAGATTTGAGGTGTATCTCTTCATCCATCTTTCGAAACCTCCACTATCTGCACAAGAATTTGCAGGTCAATTTTGAATATAACCGGCCTATATGTTTTGGTGTAAGTATTGGTTTCAGTTAGTATTCTTTTGTTTTTCTATTCCTTTTATGTAGTTTTTCTCATGTGTAAATTTTTTCTGGTTAGAATATTCTTCTATTAGGGATCCGTTAAATTCTGATATCGAGATGTAAAGAAGAAACCAAATTGATGGATATGCTTTTAAAATCTTGATATTGCCTCTGTTCTTGAATTATTTTACCAATTTGTTGGCCCACTTATCAAATGGTGTTGCTTTTGTTTCTCCAAGAATAGTCTCCTAAGTCCTAGAATACTCATCTTGGGACTATGCATCTGATGTTTCTTCTTTTGAGATAAAGGCTTGGCTAGGCCTACAAACATGTGGTATGAGCTGTTACATTAAATATCCTGTTGTTATATGGAGATGTTTAGCTTGTGTACCAATTTTCCTTGGCTTCCTCTTACTTCATGAGTTGATGTTAAAAGTTGTTGGACGATTATGTGGTGTTTATATATGTTGCTTTTATTTTTCCCTTAGCATATTTTAGTCACCTGATTTCTTTTGGCGACTTTTTCAGGTGAAAACAAGAACCTCTTTACAATGAGTAAGCAATTGGTGAATTTCTGCAAAGGAGATGTTATTTGCAAAACAAATTGCAACTTGTTTTTGAGCACTTAATTTAACTTTTTTGATGTCTGCTCTTTTTGGCATTTAAAGTCCAATGAAGAAGAATCAATAGCATATTTTAACAAACACAGAAAGTCTTGTTCATTAATAGCATGGTTTAAATGTTTGTGGAGCATTTGAGATCTTTCTGAACTTAATCCCTCTGTGCTTTCTGAAATCTATTTCTGATTTGACAGCTATATTTTTCAGCCATTACTGTACTTGAACTCATCCTTTATTGATCTAATATTGGTATAACATAAGTTATTAGCAAAAGTTTTCTTAAAGTTGGTTGTTTATTGACACTTTTACCCCTCTTATTACTGGTTGTCTACTTTATTATCTTCTCCAAAAATGCTTTTGAAGATCATTTCCAAACAGTTATCTCCAGCCGTCAGGATTCCTTGGATAGAACTTAAGAGAGTTCTAATGTGCAGAGATTTGTTCTAGGACCGATTATGGAAGAATGTGGTTTGTTTGTCTTCCTGACCTTGTTTTGCTACTACTGTTGTTGTATTTTCTTGTTCAATTTATTTTTTTCCTCCCTTTTGCTTCAGTTACCATGGGCAGCATCAGTTGGAATGATTTTCCATGTTCCAGTTTTCAGAATAGCCTCCAAACAGCAAACCTCCTCGCCTTTTCCTCTTTTTCTCGAGTGTCAGTTTGATCTGCTATTGACTGGAAACTGATTGGTCATAAGCTTTAGTGTAAATTTAGTTGCATAGTTTTGTAAATAATTGCCTTATGATCCGCTGTTTGATTGCCTTAAACATTGTTTAACTCAGTTTGTTATCAGAATTGTGAGCGGTTGTCAGACTGGTCAGAGTGTATGTTACGTCCTGTTATTGGTTGCAGCAGTCTTGGTTTAGAAATAATTGTGGAAGACCTTCTTTACTCGTTCAAACGGTTTGTAGAAGTTGCCTTTATTCAGTCCAGGTAAAGGATGACGTACCGCCTTGACTTCATACTCCCCTTGTTCTTGTTTTTACACCACTAATCTGAATGTGAACCTACTTTGCAATTCTTTAGTTCATTACATTTGTGTAAAATTAGGTGTCCTTCGCCTTCACTGAATATTTTTAATTGATCAATTTGGTAGTGTTGTAATAGGAAGTGAATGTTTATCATTGAGTAATTCTGCTAACTTCTGACATGGATACTTGCATGGGTTACTGTTATAATGTTGTATGGTTTTTGTCATTACTGAGATATTTAATTTCTGTTTACTAATGGGATATTTTTATAGCTGAATTTGAGATATATGAAGTTCTGTTACAATTTGCTTAAACTTTTGAGTTTAAAAGTATCAGTTTGCAGTTACCATGTGCTGGACTGTTTAATATCTTACTTGAGTACTGGTAAATGTAAAGCATGTTTTCTCCTTTTTACATGTGCTAATACATGTTTTCCGCTTTTTACCCGCCTTCTCTTTTGTTGTTTTATTAATTGATTTGTAGTGTAGGAAGCATTAGTACAGGTGTTCTGCAAAGCTGTTTCTGAAAATCTCCATAAATGGAAGCCCTTTCAATTTGGTCAAAGGGAGCTAGTTCAGAAAGTCTGCTGTTTCAAACATTTAGTAGGTGCTTCTAGCCGTGGCAGGATGCTCTGATCTATCTTGCAATCCGCTTTATTATCTTTGATGTTACTATTATTTTTCCTTTTCTTTTTTGTTGATTTGATTAAGTAGGGTCAATGACAAGGTTTGCATTTTAAGCCTAGAAGCTGTTCAGAGGTTTGTATAAGCATAAAGTTTCTCATGACTTGGAGTTTGCGAAAGAGGTAACTTTATTTCAAATCATACATGTCCTGAGTCTAGTTGTGCGATGTGTCCCCTCCTATGTTAAATCCTAATTGCTACTTAGGATATGTTTCAGTTGTCCTCTCTCTAAAGTTAAGTCATCTTGCAGTTTAACTTGTGCATGGCTGTTTAATTATCTAGCTGACTTCTAGTGCCAATTTCATGTTCTCCCTAGCTCATCATTGTTCTTTTTGTTTGATTGATTTGTAGGAAGGAAATACTTCTGCAGGTGTTTTTGGGAAGCTGTTTCTCAGAATCTCTCAACAATTGCAAGCCATTTCATTTTGCTCCTGAAGAGCTGACGCGACAGTCTACTTAATTTTGGATATTTGCCTGGTTGTTAGGGTGAAACCATCTACCTAAGAAAGTGCTTTGAGGACGTCTGTAATTTATGTAGTACAGTCTTCAGCATCTGTAGATACACTCCTCTCCAGTAAGTCATTTTTTGACACTGTAGTTTAGTTACGTTAGCATTTCATACATTGTTTGGCATTGCTATTTACTTTAGTTTATGAGACTGCATTGGTGAGTCTGCTCATGGGTAGTGCAATGCTGAAAGCTGAGTGCTGAAACTGTTGCTTTGATGGGATTCAATAATTTTTGGATAGTTTCATTGTCTTGTCCCCTTTGATTACATTGTTTCTATGTTTTGAAACTTTTTTTTTCCAAGAGTATCCACCAGGATTTGTTTACTTCAGACATCATGTTCATTGACATTTGCAGTGCTGCTTGTAAAGTCTACTAGTGGTGAGGAAATCAATCGCCTGAAAAAAACTTTCTTGTGTTGACCTTTCTATTTATTGTTTAATTTAAAGAGGAAAGAAGGATAGTATGAGTGTTTAGAAAGAGGCTGTTTAACTAGTTCACATCACATGGTATTCGCTTTAAGATGGCATTGGCTTTCCATTTTTGTTGTTTCCCAGTCAACCAATTTAACAGAAGCTAACATTCTTGGACCTTTATAATTTCTAAAGTTATTTCTGCAAACAGTATTTAATGGCTACAAAGTTGACGCATATGGGTTTCTTTTGCTGCAAGGATCCAGTCATTGAGGCTTGGCTACTTAGTAGGCATTCAAGCATCCCTATATGATGGCATCTAAGCATCTTTGCATGACAGATGTAATTGATTTGGAGGTATGATGGATGCGTGGAGGTGGTTTTTCTTGTAACTCTTTATAGTTTGTGTGGCTATTTGACGTTTGGTTTGTTTCTATGTTTGAATATCATGGCAGGTGAATTGTGGACATGGTTGTGAAGAATGAGAATGTCTCTCCAATTAGATTTTTTGAAGCCTCTCCACTCTGCTTCAGTAAGTTCCTATGTAATCTGTTTTTCCTTCTTGCATGTTTTGGTCATATCTTGCTAAATATTGTAAAACCTGCTAGAGTTAGAATGTTTAAATGAATTGTGATAAACATGAATATTTTTAATTAATTAGATGCAATCTCCGAGTACTTGCTGTCCGGTCCTGCTATCATTGTGATTGTTAAAATGCAATGTTTTGCCATTTGATATGAGAATCCCATAATAAGGATTAAGAGAAGACAAAGTTCCGTTTGCATGTGAGACCCAAAGCTTCTCTTTCTCTAATCCAAAGCCCATAATAAGTTAGAACTTTTAGGATATTCCTAAAATCTTTACTAGAAACAGTATTTATAGGGTGCAAATTATATGTCAAATCATTTAGGTTTAAGCTTGCTTGCAGAGGCTAGTGTTCGAAATTTGTCTATATTATATGCATTCGATTTAATAGCTGGGTTTCAAGCAAGTTTGCAAAATTGAAATATTAAGTAGGATATGTCTGGGGTCCGTAAACTCAAGTCGTAAAATCATATCATTTTACATGCCTAAAAAATTCAGATTTTTGTTTAAAACCTTAGAAGATTAGATAGTATTTGTTGAAGTTTATAAATAAATTTTTTGATTTAAGTTGTACGAGGTTACTACTTGATACTTGAAAATAGATGAATTAAATGCGAATCACGTATCCTACTTTTAAATTTCAATTTTATAGCATTGTTTCCTATTTGAACATCCATAGCAGTAAAATTAATTTGCATCATCTATAAATTGTGAGATACGTATAATAAAACATATTTGCTTTCGTTCAAAAATGTAATGATGGCAAAACAAACACAAGTCACACATTAGTAAAACAAAATTACAATATAAATCTTTAATGAATGAATTATCATACAAAACACAACCATTTGCTTTCCTTACAAGTTTCGTCTCTAGTTATTGCCAAAAACTTCTTTTGCTTTGAAAGAATTGTATAAAATTGCTTTAGAATCAAGATTTTACCAATTTTAAAGTTTTAAAATCGAAATTTTACAGCAATTTACCTTATTGATATTTTATGCAAAAAAAAATGTAAAATCATAAATTTGTAGAATTTAGGAATTAAATCTAAATTTTCACAAGCATGGTTTCAAGGCATCTAAACATCCTTTTCTTTCCATGACTTGTAATTAAGGTTTTCTTTGAAGTATTTTTTGTTTTTATATCGAAGTGATTGTAGTATTGAAGTGTTTGATGAACAAATGGCGAGTAGCTTTAGTGCACTTGACTTGAGAAAGAACGTCTGTTGAAAATATTGAAGGATTTCTTCCTAAAACCATCCCCTTTCTTGCTTGTAATATAAAGTAAATCTTAGGTTTGATGATTGCTTTTCTGATGTGGAACAATGTCATTATATCCGTAATTATGAAACTGCCTAGGTTTGATGATTGCTTTTTTTCTATTGTGGAAACCATTTTATTACAAAAAGAACATATAAATCACTTAAATTTTCCAATACAAAAAAACAAACATCACTAAATACTAGAGTAATTTACTCTTGAAAAGCACACCTAAATGTAAATGTAGAGCCAGAATGTGTTTTGTGAAACCACATTTAAGACAACATATGTCTCAAACTACTCTGCAGCATTGATCCTTCAGTATTGTTTGTAAGCTATCATTTATTTGACTAGTTTCTATCTTCATAAATTATTTCTAGCTAGCTATCATAGTCTCTTAGCTTATAGATTCAAGGTGCATCACTTATGCTCGGATAGACATTTGCTATACTAAGAAGCTATACATTATATCGCTTTTAAATCTTATAGAGTTTGGTGTTAATCACAGAATCAAACTTTGGAGGTATTTTTGCATGACTAAACTGTTTATTCTAATTAATTGCATGTGGCTTTTGGTAGACTTCTTCAGCTACCATGGAAAAGGATGACAAGCTTGGATGTGCTACTCTACGTGACAGTTACATGCTTGCAACTTCAAAGTGCAAAGATTGGGAAAGATGGCGGTAAGTGTAATGTTATATTGAACTACGCATACATTAAAGTTTGGGTTGACAATGATAGCATTGGTTTGATGTTACAAGGATCCAAGTTCTTTAGGATTTTAGGTTTAAATCTATTTTTCTTACAAAGAAATAGCTTAGTTTTTTTTTCAATTGTTAATTTATTCATATGTCTTTTACAGACTTTGAGTTCAATTTTGATAGATATAGGTAAAATTTGAAACTTGGTGGCTTGACTTTTTCCTACAACAAGGTTGGCCTTTTATTTAGTTTCACTATTAGAATTTCTAGGCGCTTTTGCATGAAAAAGATTGGAGGAATTAATTTGAAGATTTATCAGTTTTGTAAAGATTCTCTCACTCCTGATTGTTGTTTCCAAGTTAGCTCTGAAGATATATAAGATTTATAGACATATTTATACTCCTCATTGTGGTTTTCGAGTTAACTATTTGGCTATGTAAGTTACTACTGATGCTAGATCAACTTTACAAAGATTCTTCAATTACTAATCTAGAGCGTCAATAAGTGGAGCTTCACTAAATCAGAAAAAAAGGAAGACTAAGAAGGCAAAAAAGGTCAGTGCATAATAGACTTTTGGTTTATTGCCAGCACTGAAGAAAAATTGTCTCCAACCACCATCCTGTTGGTCTCTTAACTGAAAACAAATGGAAACAAAGGCAACACCATCATATGCAAGCAAACCAACAAGCTCAAGAACAATTAACACAAGCAGGTAAGTTAACTATCAAGGCAAGCTGCTATTAATGCCTGCATTAACGAGAAGTTGGCTCTGCAATCAAAACTCCTTTGGTTCTTTAACCTGAAACAAAGAGAAAGACAAAATATATCCGCATGCAAGTTGCATAAAAGTCCTAATCTACAGATAAACTCACACTAATATATTGAAGACAAAATAAAAGAAAACAAACCAAAATAATAATAATAACAATAAAATAAATAAATAATATGATGCCGGTAAAAAGTCTTAACACTCAAGTATATCATGATAGATATGTTGCCAAAAAAAAGAAAAAATCGACCCAATTCATCTGTGATCCTACAAAATAGAAGTTCAGAAAGACAAGCAAAATTATTTCAAATATCAAAGCATATATGCATAATCAGTTTATGCATTGGGTATAATAAATCAAACACGCGTTATGAAAATATATTTAATCCAGGAAATAGTATTGCATTTCCATTCAAATGCTCAAAAGGTGTTTCTAGCTAGAATTCTTAACAAAATACCAAAATGAAAGATTGCATATCAATCCAAGTCTTCAAAAACTATAGAAGAGTCTCATAGCATACTCTAAACAAAGTTATAATTCGCACTATGGTTTAATGTGTGACTTAATCTTATGAATAATAGATCTAGTTAGAGATATAGACGAATTTATAATACTATCTTTGCTTGACAAGAAATGGACTCCAGCAATGCATTCTGTGATGTCTACCATGCTGATACTACAATTCTACTCCCTTGTTGGCATAATTACATAGCTCATCATCCTAAAATGATTCAGAAAATAAGGCTCAAATGCAATCAAAGAAGAAATTTTATAAAGTGAACTACAAAAATTTTAACTTATTGAATTTCTTGCCGACCTTTTCATGCTATTACTACATTCATGACGGCCTAAAAAAGAATTTAAATACTATTATTCTCATTAACTCTATGACTTGCCCATATAAAATAACTAAAACAGAACCCAAAGAAATATAAGGTGCTGAAAAAGTCCTAACACTGAAATATATAGGAGCTTTATCAATGATAATTGCAAATTAAAATACAGCACATGGCTTTCCAGAATTCAACTCGAGCATACCAAAAGATTTGTATCTCTAGCAGGACCTAGAAAACAAATCAAACAGCAGAAGATGACAATGAAACTACTAGAAGAATTCTCAAGAATATACCAAAAAAAAGAGATCACATATTAATCCAACATTTAAAATTTGTCAGAAGAGTCACTTCTATCATGGTATAGAAGGTATAAACTGCGGTATAGTTGAATTTGTTAGCAAAAGTTGTTCCTTGGTTAAACTGTATCATTAGATCTAGTTAGATATATAAACAAATCTATAATACTATGATTACTAGACTAGAAATGGACTATAGCTAAACTTTGTGTGGGTGTAAAGCTTATAGAACTGCAATTATATTCCTTTGGCAGAAAGGAAGGGCTCAAATGTAATTAAAGGAAAAATTACACATAGTGAATTCCAATGGAACTTTTAACTTGTCGAATTTCATGCGGATCTTTTGATGCTACTCCTACATTCACAATGGCCTAAAAAGGAGATCTAAATGTTAATATTCTGGTCAGTGCAATGACTTGCAATCTAAACAAAACAAAACAGAAGTTAAAACAGATGTGGTGTAGGAGAAAGATAAACATTCAAGTATATCACGAAAGATGTGTTACCTGGAAAAACAAAAGAAAGAAAAGCTATGCAGCTCATCTGCAATCCTACAAGACCGAAGTCCAAAAACGAAATTATTTCGAATTTCAAAGCATAGATCATAATTATCTTATGCATTATGTATAATAAATGAATGTGTTAACTAAAATATATTTAACCTTGGAAATAGTACTCCATGTCCAATAGAAATAAAACTGCACCTTGTACACCAGTCTGTATAGGAAAAAGGTCCAAGGAACACTCATTAAGATACTGTTCCCTGCAAACCTGAAAACAATAGAGAATCAAAAGGATACAGTTATTAAACAGTGATCAGGATTCTTCAAAAATTCTCAAGGTTAATAATATAGCAATTCCCTCAATCTGTTACTCATGAAAGATTGGAGCATCTGATCCACCAAGACAGCAAAAAGTAAAGGGTTGCTTTATTAAGCAATTGAGAGAAGGAGCTGTGCTGAAAATGACTTTTAGTAAAGTCACCTCATATTAGCTCAAATCTTTTACTCGTAAAACATGGAACATTTGATCCACCAAGACGCAAAATATAAGGGGTTACTTTTTAAAGCAAATGGGAGAAGGAGCTCTGCTGAAAATGAGTGTTACCAAGGTCACCACACATTGTAAATTAGATATTAAAGCAAGAAAGTAATAAGCGAGATTAGTAAAGAGAGTAAATGGGGAATAACAAACAGGTTTTCAGATTCCAGCTTTAACATTCACCATGAACCACTTTAACAAATCATTTAATGACCCTAGAATTTCAAAGAATCAGTAGATACCATAACCGACTTATCAACAATTAACTAAAAAACAACACAAAGCCTTACAAAGAACAAAACCATAATTTGAAGTAAAATTAGGTTGACTTACAGACAAACGACATTTAGACATAAATCTAAAACTTAAGTAAAGCAGGTCCGCGACCTTTCCCACCCAAACATAGTCTCAGCTGCAAAAAACAAAACATTGTTGAGCAGATTGGCGATTATGTTTGCAACAAGTAAACCATAATCTAGAAAAGCAAACTCCTTCCTGCATACATGATTAATTTATTAGTGTAATCGAAAACTCAATATGAGAGTTAAAAATAAGAAGCAACACAAACACTTACGTCAAGGCTAACTCAAAAGTAGATGCAATAGTCAATCATTATGTTAATAACTAAATCTAGTTAGAGATATAAATGGATTTATAGCACTACAGTTACTAGGCATGAAATGAACTAGCAATACATCATGTGGATCTCTACCTAGCTTAATGCAGTTCTATTCCCTTTTGGCATAATGAATAGCTCATCATACTAACAAATATTCAAAAAATAATGGCTCAAATACAATCAAAGAAGGACTTATACATAGTGAACTTTTTAGGAGAATTTTTAACTTATTGAATTTTGTTCCAACTTTTCATGTGTTTGTTACATTCATAAGATTTAAATGCTATTTCTTGCCAATGCTATGACTTGCACAGGTAACAACAGAAAACAGTACTCACAAAAGATATTCTGCTTGAAAAGTCATAACATTCAAGTTTATTAAGATTGAGATGTTGCCCCGAAGATCTACGCAGCTCATCTGCAATCTCACGAAAACAAAGTCCACATAGACAAGCAAAATTATTTATGTTTCACGGCATATATGCATTTGCTATAATAAATGAACAAGCGTCACTATAATGTATTTAACCTTGGAATTAGTACTCCATTTCCAATCGAAATTGCCCACAAGTGCTTCAAAGTAGATAGGAGAAAGAAACTAACACATCATTCGCGGACAATCTATGCTTGGAGCTTTATCATGGCAAACAAATTGAAATCGAAATAAAACTTCTCCTTGTACAGCAAATGGCTTTTCAAAATTCAACTCGTTTATTCAATAAATAATGTATTCAAGATGGTATTGAAAATATAAGAAGAAAATACAAAAAATAATAGGTCACATATTAATCCAACTCTTAAAAATTTGTCAGAAGGTCCATGCTATCATGGTACAGATGAAGTTATAAACTACATCCTAGTTGAATATGTCAGCAAAAGTGGTTCATTAATTTAATTGTATCAACAATTGGATCTATATAGATATGCTACGAATTTAGAATATATAATTAGTAGATTAGAGATGGACTATAAAAACGCATCGGTATGAATGTCTAGCTTGCTGAAATGCAATTCTATTCCTTCTGGCATAATGATATAGCTCATCAACCTAAACAATATTCAGAAAATAAGGGCTCAAATGCATCAAAAGAAGAAATTACAAACAGTGAGTTTCAGGGAGTTTTTAACTTATTGAATTTTATACCAATCATGTTACTACTACATTCAGAATGGCCTAAACGGGATAGTTAAATGATATTATTATGCTCAATGCAATAACTTACTTGTCTAAATAAAACTTAAAAAAAAGATGTGGTGCTGGAAAAAGTTAGCATTCAAATAGATCATGAAAGATATGTTGCTGAATATATACATGTATATATATATATATGTATATATATACATATATACATATATACATATACATATGTATATATATACATATATATATATATATATATATATGTATATATGTATATATATATATATATATATATATATATATATATATATATATATATATATATATATATATATACATGTATATATATATATATATATATATATATATATATAGGAGGATACAAGCACTCTCCCTCAGAGACTCCAGCACTCCACGACATCATATTGTCAGGATTGCATCACAGAGTGCATTATATTATTTAATTCGTGTGTTGTATGATTTCGGTTTGATATATTTGCTTTTGTCCGAAACTTTAAACAAATGTTCGAATACTCACTACTTTCGGTCGTCCTTGTCTGACAACTTACGTATTCTCTCACCTCCATTTCTTTTAATTTTCTCATTACTCTTAATTAATTTATTCATTAACTTAATTAATTTCGTTTAGCTTAATTAACTACTTATTTATTTTTTGCCCTGCTTTCGTTCTCATTCTTTTACGAGATCTTTTTTTTTTCAGATGTTTCGCTCTCGCTCTGGTGAACCGGATCTTCTACTACTCTCGCGCTGCGGCTCCTTGTCAGCCGGTATCGTCTCCAATTAATTTTTTAGGCCAGACTTCAGCAGATCTCGCGCTGCTCTCTCTCGAATCGTGCAGATCTTTCGCAGATCTGTCTCCGATCGGCAGATCTCTCCTCTCCGCCGATCTTCGTCCCCGATTTGAGTTATTTGGCCGCCTTTGGCCGATCTCGTCGCTCTCTCGAATCATGCGAGATCGCTCGATTGTCCGCCGCCTCTCTCCGCCGGCCCACAGATCTGCTTTGAGCGCATCTCTCGCGCCCAGATCTGTCTCCAAATTTTCTTTTTTTTTTTTCAATTCATTTCGGTTTATTCCTGTTTTTTTTAACGTTGTTGATTTATTCGATTTCGTTTATTTTTTGTTTCTGGTTTTCTTCTCTTTGTTTTTATTCTGTTGATTTTATTTTATTGTTCGATTTGTTTTTGGTTATTTTCGATTTGGTTTATTTATTGATTGTTTTGTTTCACGGTGTATTAGTTTTATTTCACGGTGTATTGATTTTGTTTCACGGTGTATTGGTTTGATTCTTATGATGTATTGGTAATGATGAGGAAGACGTGTCGGTTTCAATCATCAGTGAGGAATGAATTGTTGAATTTGTGGTGGCATTTTTGAGCATGTTTGAATTTTGGCCATGTTTGTGCGTGTTGCAACTAGGAATCAAACTAGGTTGGGTTGCGCTGTGGCATGTTCGTAACCGGTTGGGCACTGGGTATCAAATCAGGTTGGGCTACGGAGAGGCAATGATGAGGAAGCATATTTGCATAATGTAGGACCTGTTAAACACTTTTTTATTCTTTTTGTTCGCATTGCCGCTTAATGTAAACAGCAAGGCAGTAGGATGACCGCCGGCTAAGCCAGACGGCAACCACTGCAGTTGTAACTACAGAAAGCGGTGCAGATAGCAAGAGAGCAGTATATTGGTGAGAACAGAATTGGGTGGCATTTCTGAATCTATATTAGTGAGCAAACGCCAATCTTAGCCTCCTCCTCTCTTCTCTCTATTTGTACTACCGAATTTTTTGATTGTTTCTGTTGCAATGTCTATGTAATCAATGTAACCAGTGTAAAACTGGATGGTGGATAGAAATTTAATCAATATCATCTGGAAAATATTGTAAATGTGGAAACGTTGTAATCTCTATCTCTTTTTTTTTTTTCTGCGTAATCTATTTGAATGTAAAATTAGTTAAATTATGAATGAAAAATCTTAAAAGTTTCATTCTTTTAGTAATGCTGGCAGTTATAAATTTTATTCTGGATGATCATTCGTTGCTGTTAGGAGACGAACAAATAAAAAAAAAATCAGAGATAAACTTACAGAAAAAGAAAACATTCAAATTAAAAAATTTTATTTAAAAAAAAGAAAAAATCGGAGATCAACGAACAGAAAAAAAAATAAAAAATACATTCAAATTAAAAAATCTTACTTCAAATTCTCAACTCTCTCTTATTTATTGCTAACCGTGTCGGTACTCATCCTCATGCTATTATTTTAGCTACTGTGTTCTTTTTTATTTACATTCTTCTTTCACCAGAGTCTCTGTTTTATCTATTTTTTTCTGTTTCTTTCCCACGCACGGTTCGATTTATTTCTATTTGTCTTCTCCAACGACGTCGAACTTCTTCGACTTCTTCGATTATTTTTTTCTATCTTCGACGTTTGCTTACAGAAATGTTTCGTTATAGTAAGGAAAAAGAGTACATAACAGAATTATCGTAACAAAAAAAAAAGTTTTGTTCTGTTATCTAGATTTATATGTTTTTGACACAATTTCAACAGCTCATATCAAAAGCTATTTAATTCATATAGCTCATATCAAAAGCTATACTGTACAATTCAAAAGCTACGAAAAAATATACAGCTTATATCAAAAGCGAATTGCACTCGTACACTTGAACCGAAAGTATACAATTCATACACTGGACAAAAGCCATACAGCTTATACAAAGCTATATAAGGGGCCATTATTCGTTGATGTTTCATCATCACTGTCGTCGTCTTCATTTGCAAGTGTACAATCATTATCATCTTCATCTTTATCTTCATCAGTATTTCTCTCGTGAACTGTCACGAAAAAATTTAACAATATCAATACTAATTTGAATTTCAAGAAAAGAGTTACTATATTAGGAATCAAAACTAAATAATCACTACACTTACTTAATTTTTTTTTTTATTTGGATTTTTAGGACAATTTTGCTTGTCGTGTTTAACGCCAATCTTGTTACAACAAGCACATATTCTCCATGTCTTCGTTTTAGCTTTTGCGACGGCTTTTTCCAAACCACTTTTTATTCTACCACCACTACTGGACGACTTGTTTTCTTTTTTCCTCCTTTTTGTTTGCGAGATATTGGGATTCAAAAGTAAAACTTGAGATGCATTAACAGCTGCTTGTGAAGTGTCATTGACGGTACATGAATCCCCGGACCTCTTTTTATTATTCTTTACTTCTTTAATCCGCAGCGATAATTCTTTTAATGTTTGCAACATTAATTGGAAAGTCTCATCTGCTTACTAGCCTCATATGACAACTGATTGGAAATCTTCAATAGTTGGACAGCGTATACATTTCGTGTGTACATATTTGCTGCACTCTTTAGAAGAAATGAATGACTATCAATAATCCGATTACTGTGTTCACTAATATAATCTTCTTTCTTTTCTTTTTTAGTAATTTTAGCCAAACATTTCTCATTCTTCAAAATAAACTCTCGAAGAGTTGTAGTCGAATTGAAAAATTTGCTATAAATAGAGTTCATACCTTCAGAACGCCCTGTAGTGTTCATGCCAGCATAGAAAGTATCTAAATGATAAACTGGAACCCACTTTTTTCGTATTTCATACATCCCTTTAAGCCATTCATTCTCCTGCAAGTTGTGCATACATAGCAATTCCTCCCATCTTGTTTCAAAGTGGTTAGAAGTATAACTTTTTCTAATACACATCTTGATTTCTTTCTTTAATCGTGACTTCTTGAAATAAATGTGTGACAATTTTTCTGAAAATTTTTTCATGACTGCCACAAGCAAAATCGGTGTTGAGTATTAGGAAATACTTTAACGCCCCATACTGCATGTGGGCCAATATCAAATAAATCAACTGCCACACTAAACCTTATCTTATTTCTTTTCTCCTAAAATTTCTCTTCTTCTAACTATTACCTCCTTTTTCTCTTCACTCCCTCTCGACGCAGACATAGCCTCCTACCCGAGCCTCTCTCTGCACGAAGATCTTCCGGCACTCAACCTCTCTTTCCAGCAACGAGCACCTTCTCCCTACAATTAGACGTTCCTCTTACTCTTTTTGAACCTCGCCGTCGTGTTTCTTCAACATTTCACCGCGCGGGGTGAATCTAGGGTTTCCGTCGGACTCCCGGCTGTGGTGAGCAACAAAAATTTATCCCATTATCTCAATAATGCTATCCTCTTGTAAATTGAGCCGAATTTCAGCTTGTAAACGTGAATTGCACCGCCAGGCCGACGACATCGTTTTGGACGATTTGTAGCCGCCGGCTTGCAATTAACATCTTGGAGTATTGTTTCTAACTCTGTGGTAATTATTTGCACTCGCAGTTGTTTGGATTTTCTTATGGCGAAATTCTCTCCGACTAGCACAATTCACGTCGAAATTCGGCAACCTAGTAGGCCCCACCTGTAGGTGAGTTGAATTACGTGTTAGCGTGCGTAGATGCTACTACTTAGATGGATAATTAATTAGTTTTTATTTAGGTGATTGCTAAGTTAAAGATTTGGTGAATTGTTGAATGTTCGAAGCTATTTGGAGTACGATCGTATCGTTTAAATCAGTAAGCTTTCTAATCTTGCTATCGTTATTATCTTTGAGTAGTGGATACGATTAAATGATTGGTGGAATGGATGAATATTTAGAATGAGATTCCGCCGCTACGTCGATGTAATTATAGTATTTTGTGCTAAACATTATGATTGTTAGATTAGTTCCGTTTAACGTAATTAAGTAATAGATGTGCCATGTGTGTTATAGCTTTTCATTGAGGAATGTGGGCCGAGGGGCTTGACTTAGAGTAATCAGTGAATTAATTGATCACGGGAAAACAGGTGAGGGTTACCGTGCCTTTTCTTCTTAGCTTGCGTTAGGCTGTTGGCACAGATAACATCTGCTTGGAACCTCGGCATAATTTGCCACTTCTTTATATTGAATAAATTATTCCTTATGCTAGATAATGACTATATGTGTGGAGGATGTTTGTAAGAATTCTTTATGAACTAATCTAGTAGCATATGGGAATTAAAGGTCTTAACGTTTGATTATATCTATAGCATGATTGATCTTATATCATATGAGTTCTTGCATATGATGCATAGTGCACTTCGAGCATATTTAGAATATTATTTATAATGATAGCAAGTATGGTAACTCTACATAAATCGAGAATGACTATTGTTTATGTTAAATGATCATTATTTTGAGCATCGATAAATAAACTATGAAACCACATATATATGCATGAGCTTGAATGTCATAATGCATAAGCACTCGCGCTGCACGAGGGCAGGCGAGTGAGGGACTAAATATCAGGACCCCAATGGGTGTGGGGTGGGCACCCACCTATGGCTATAGTATTTTTAGGTCCATGCGCGTGGGAGTGATATCACGGCCCATCCGGTTCGATCACTCAGATGGTTGTACCTCGCCGAGGTAGAAGTAGCCTGGTTTGTAGGTTGAGCTGGAGACTAGGTCTCGTTCTATATTATATATTTATCTTCCTAATTCCCTGACTAGTGTTACATCATGGATATAGATAGGTAAGCATGCATGATGTTATATTAGACATGTTTAGATAATGCACGATGCATGTATGAATGCATAATGGTATTATAGCGTGCATAGTGGACTATGTGTTTAGGATTCCATAGTGAAAGAAATATAAACTATGTTGTTTATTCTTATAATACATGGCACCTAATAATATTATTGCATGGTAATATAGTGTGATATCTTTTGAACTGTATTAGTTTTATGTCAAAGCCCTCCGTATCTGTTCTGTTTGGGACTAGATTGGTATGGGACGATCTATGACCCGATAGAGTTTGTTCTGATCTAATCGTTGCATCTGTTGCATGTAGCGGATAGAATTGAAACAATTAGGTAATGCATTAGAAGCCATAAATGGTACATTCTATTATTTCACCTCACTGAGTCTGGGCTCATCTCTTTTTCTTTCTTGTCCTCTCCTAGATATTCCAGGGACTAGCGGGAGCTGACAGAATACAGCACCGAGTATTGGTTTAATGCGTTGACGGTAGAACCGCGTATTTATAGTTCATTTTGGCGTATAGATGGCTCTGTTATTTTCTTAAGATATGTATTTCTCTTATATATTTTTGGCCTTGTATTTGATTTGTAAATTGAAGTTTTGGATATGTAATAGGTGTGTGCGGCTACCGGTAGCCAATATATATTTTATTGGTTGGGTTTGGTATTTATATTATTTTGTTTATTTCCGTTTTGTTTTGTCGTTATCAAAAGATTTATTGTGGTACAGATTTTCACTTGAAATTATAGGGAAGGTTTTGCCGAAATCTTATTTTTTGGAGATGTTTGGTGAACCGTTTATGATGATTTTGTGTCAAGCTTACTAGACTGAATGTAGTTTGGATGTTATCCAGACAGGTCTAGTCTAGGCCGGTCGCGGCCGGATTCGGTCGTGACAAATACCTTCTCAACTGCCGTCGTTGTAGCTCTATCTTGATCTGTGATAACAGAAGAAGGGGCACGTCCACTCATAGCTACAAGCCAGGTCTCAAAAAGCCAAGTAAAAGAATCTTCTGTTTCATCCAAAAGCAAAACACAACCAAACTAAATCGATTGCATATGATGATTAACTCATGTAAACGGCGCAAACGATATTTCATATACATTCTTACTGTATGTTGTATCAAAGAAGATCACATCACCAAAATACTCAAACTGCAAACGTGACCGATCATCTACCCAAAAGAAGTTTGTTGCTCTTGCTTCGTTAGCCATCTGTATTGCATAAAAAAAGTGAGGATCTTCTAAATTTTTCTTTTAAAAAAAATGCAGTGCTGCAGTGGCGTCGCCTGTAAGAGGTTTCTTGTACTCCTTCGAAGGCCCCAAATGATTCTAGCAATTTCTATCATCAAAACCAGTTTCTGGTCCGTTAAGTATATCTGCAACTTTGTTCATAGGTATGCTTTCGTCACGAAATGAATCGATCAACATCTTAGCTGCAGCAGGCATATGCTTACAAATAGGCATACGCATTCGTTTTTACTGGACTGACTAGGTTGTGATTATGCTCGTCAATATACTGAGTCACCTTCCACATTCCAGTAGGTTGTTTATTGACTTTCATTTTCGCGGGACACCCATTTTTTGTTGTATTTCTATTTCTCTTCTTTCTAGCTTCTTTCTCTGTCTCCTCATTTGCTTTTTTTTAATCATGATCTCTATAGTTTCCAAAACGTCCACAAGTCATTAGACAGCTAGTGACTTCATCTGAGCCTGAATTTCTTTTCTGCGTACTTCTCGTAACAACATTAAATTCGGTATTTCTTCCATAGCATATATACATTTCTTTTGCAGTTTCAAGACTTGAAACAATCATATCTAAACAAGGTGAATTGTTCTTTTGAGACGTTGATATGTCTAGAGTTGAAGCAGCGGGACATTCAGGCTCATTTGGCTCTAAAGCTACATAAATAAATTGTGTCAAAATTTTAAAAATCTACAGAACAGAGCAAAACTTTCTTTTTTGTTATCATAACTCTTTTCTATTCTGTTTAGCTTGAACGAAAAAATTAAAAACAAAGTAATAATTTCGGTTTTATTTTTGTTAAGCTTATTGTTATCGTTAATGCAACATTTCATCCAGAAAGGTAAGAACCTTTTTGAAATCTTTCAACTGTTTCATAGCTACCGGTGGGTTGAGCCATATAAAGAAATAAGAGACATCAAAAAAATTTGTCATCGTTGGAGAAGAGAGAAAGAAAATAGATAAAAGCAAGCTAAACCGTGCGTGGAAAGAAAACAAAAAAAAGTTAGATAGAACATAACGTGTGAGAAAGAAGAAAGCAGAAGAAGAAATAAAAGAGAAGAAAGACAATAGTCAGCGGGAAACTCGTTGGCGCGAACGATTAGCAATAAATGAGAGAGAGTTGAGAATTTGAAGTAAGATTTTTTAATTTGAATGTATTTTTTGTTTTTCTTTTTTGTTCGTTGATCTCCGATTTTTACTTTTTTCTAAATAAAATTTTTTAGTTTCAATGTTTTTTTTTCTGTTCGTTTATCTCCGATTTTTTTTTTTATATGTTCATCTCCTAACAGCAACGAACGATCATCCAGAATAAAATTTATAATTGCCAGCATTACTAAAAGAATGAAACTTTTAAGATTTTTCATTCATAATTTAACTGATTTTATATTTAGATAGATTAGGCAAAAAAAAAAATTATAGAGATTACAACGTTTCCACATTTACAACATTTTCCAGATGATACTGGTTAAATTTCTATCCACCATCCAGTTTTACACTGGTTACATTGATTATATAGACATTGCAAAAGAAACAATCAAAAAATTCGGTATTACAAATAGAGAAAAGATAGGAGGAGGCTCAGATTGGCGTTTGCTCACTAATATAGATTTAGGAATGCCACCCAATTTTGTTCTCACCAATATACTGCTCTCTTGCTATCTGCACTACTTTCTATAATTACAGTTCCAGTGGTTGCCGTCTGGCTTAGCCAGCAGCCATCCTACTGCCTTGCTGTCTGCATTAAGCGGCAGTGCAAACAGAAAGAATAGAAAAGAGTTTAACAGGTCCTACATTATGCAAATATGCTTACTCATAATTGCCTCACCGTAGCCCAACCTGATTTGATACCAAGTGCCCAACTGGTTACGAACATGCCACAGCGCAGCCCAACCTGGTTTGATTCCCAGTTGCAACACGCACAAACATGGCCAAAATTCAAACATGCCTAGAAATGCCACCACACATTCAACAATTCATTCCTCTCACTGATGATTGAAACCGACACGTCTTCCTCACATTGCCAATACATCATAAGAATCAAACTAATACACCGTAAAATCAAACCAATACACCGTGAAACAAAATCAATACACCGTAAAATAAAACCAATACACCGAGAAACAAAACAATCAATAAAAAAAAACAAATCGAACAATAAAATGAAATCAACAGAATAAAAACAAAGATAAGAAAACCAGAAACAAAACGGAATAAATCAACAAGGTTAAAAAAAACAGGAAAAAACCGAAATGAATCGAAAAAAAATATTTGGAGACAAATCTGGGCGAGAGATCTGCACGAAACAGATCTGCGAACGGCGGAGAGGAGCAGCAACACGATCGGAGACAGATCTGCGAGAGATCTGCCGATCGGAAACAGACCTGCGAAAGATCTGCACAATTCGAGAGAGAGCAGCGCGAGATCTCCCGAAGATTGGCCTAAAAATTCAATCGGAGACGATACCTGCCGACAAGGAGCCGCAGCGCGAAGTAGTAGAAGATCCGGTTCGCCAGAGCGAGAGCAAAACATCTGCAAAGAAAAAAAAGATCTCGTAAAAAGAATGAGAACGAAAGCAAGGCAAAAAATGAATAAGTAGTTAATTAAGCTAAACAAAATTAATTAAGTTAATAAATAGATTAATTAAGAGTATAGAGAAAATCAAAAGAAATGGAGGTGAGAGAATACGTAAGTTGTCAGACAAGGACGGCCGAAAGCAGTGAGTATTCGAACATTTGTTTAAGTTTCGAACAAAAGCAAATATATCAAACCGAACTCATACAACACACGAATTAAATAACATGTTGCACTCTCTGATTCATTCCTGACCATACGACGTCGGGAGTGTCCGGGAGTGTCTACAGAGGAGGGAGTGCTTGTATCCCTCCCAAATATATATATATATACATATATATATAAATATACATAAACATATATATATATACATATATATATAAATATACATAAACATATATATATATATATATATATATATATATATATATATATATATATATATATATATATATATATATATATATATATATATATATATATATATATACATATACATATATGTATATACATATACATAGATATATATACATATATAGATATATATATATATATATATATGTATATATATACATATATATATATATATATATATACATATATATATATATATATATATATGTATATGTATATATATCTATGTATATATATATATATATATATATATATATATGTATATGCAAACTCATCTATAATCCTATAACACAGAAGTTTAGAAATACTGCAAAACTACTTCAAATTTCAAAGCAAATTTGCAGTATCTTATGCATTATGCATAAAAAATGAAACATGTTACTAAAATTTATTTAACCTTGGTAATAGCACTCCATGTCATATAGAAGTTGCTCCATACGTGCTTCAACCTAGAGAGGAGAAAAGGAATAAAACATCATAAGTAGACAATCTAATCTTGGAGCATTATCAATGACAAATGACTGCAAGTCGAAATAAAACTGCACCTTGTAGGACAAATTGCTTCCAGAATCAAATCGGACTTACCAAAAGATTTGTATGTCGAAGAGGCATACAAATAAAAACAAAATAAAGAACATAAGATGATAATGAATCTGTAATAGAATTTTCAACAAAATACCAAAAATATAAGACCAAATTTTAGTCCAATTATTAAAAATCTCTAAGAAGAGCCCCTTGGATGATATCGTTATAAATTGCATTGTGGTTTAACATGCTTCAAAAGTGGTGCACTATGGTTCAATATGCCAGCAAAACTGGTTCTTTGATTTAATTGCATCAATAGTTAGATATAATTAGTGACATATAGGGGAACTTAGATATAATACTACAATAGTAGATTAGAAATGGGCTATTGTGGATGTCTAGCTTTCCAACTGCAATTCTTTTCCCTTTTGGCATAGTGACATAGTTAATTATCCTAAAAAATATGGAAAAATAAGGGTTCAAATGACATCAAAGAAGAAATTATGCACAATGAATTCAGGGTTTCAACTTGTTGATTTGATGGTTACCTTTTCATGCTACTGCAGCATTCATAGTGGCCTAAGAAGATTTAAATGCTATTATTCTTATCAATGCTACGACTCACCCATGTAAGCAAAAGAAACAACATTCAAAGCCATATTCTTTCTTTGAAAGTGAGAATCAGAACAAAAACTTTCAATCAAGTAGTAGCAAGGAAACTAGAGAGGGAACTCCAAAGTAGAAGAGGACAATATTGAAGGAAACACAAAATAAGAAGTTACAACTACCCATCTCCTTGTCCATGTCCACTATTGGTGAAACAATATTGAAAAACGTTCACCCATAAACCCTAAAATAAACATAAAAGCAGCCTATAAACATTAAATACTGTAAAAACAAAATGTTGAAAAACAAATTTCCGAATAAATGAGAACAAAAAGATAAACACCATAAAAGAATATTCTGAATAAAATCCACGATCTAGTCAAAAAAGATTTCGAATAAACAACAAAAAAAGAGGAAAAATTGTTTCAAATATTACAAAAAGCAAAGAAATGGAACATTTACCAAGAAAATTTCTTGAAATGGAAAATAATTTAAGAAATTGAAATGTGAAGAGTTATTTCATTTGGTTTCATAAGACAAAGAAAGAGAAAGGAACATGTTCGTATCGCATAATCGATCAATAACATTCAAATCAACAACAAAAAGAAAGCGAGAAATCTTTCAAACACCGAAAAATGCAAAAACCCTTGACTGAATTTTCGAGCAAAAATTTTAGCAGCTAATCTGTCAATAACAAAATGAAGAAAAAGAGAAATCTTACACCGTCTGAACTTCAATTTCCAAACTTCAATATCTCGTTTGTTGAATACTCTAGCCGATTTTCTCCGTCTGTCTATTGCTATTCCAGAAAAGAGAAAATCCAATCATGAAATTAAAAACTAGTAAATGAACCAATGAAAAGAAGAAGAAGAAAAATAAAAGAATGGAAACAGAAAAGTTATTCCTCTGAATTGAATTTTTTTTGTTCTTCGGTTTCTGTTAGGTTTTGCAAGACAGAAGAGGAGAAAGAGATAGACGGGTTGGTTTCTTCTGAGTTTGATTGAAGAAACTTTAAATATAATCAATTTTCTTACCGTTGCAAAGATTCTAGTCATAAATACTGTTATATAGCTTCGCTCGTAGGCTACCGTATTTGCAATCAGGATCTACGACTGAAGTTGCAAAATAAGTCCCCTGTAGTTTCTTCTAGGCAAAAACAGATGCTAATGAATAAAGCCAAAACAAACATACATCCTCAAGAAACAGAAAACAACTATAGTAGTTCATGAATTCTACAAAGGGTCGACCAAACATTTAGCTCAACAGCCTTGAGAACATTCCTAATTAAATCTCAAACACATTTAAGAGCCATTACCAAAAGCTTTGATATGCCAACAGAGAGATGGATGAATGACGTCTGTCGTCCTTGTTAATGGTGGCAAAATCTGGCTGACGTTCACAAGTAGGCAGATGCAGTTCATGCTTCTGACCCTCATCCTTGCTGTTGAGAGGCTGTAACGGATAAAGCTTGAGTCGTGCCAAACAGAGCAACGCCCCTAGGCCATTAAGAATTTGCACAATACTAGAATGTCTATCATGCAAGTTACCTGCCAAACAATTTGTAGATTATCATGCATAAAATTTTTTAAAGAATGAGTTGCAGGACAAAGTCATACAACTCTTATGATGATACTTCTAGTATGGGATGAGATCATCCTTTTTGTTTGATATAGGTGTAAAATTACCAACCTAGTTCCATTTAATTATATGAAGTGAAAAGCAAAACCAATAGTGTAACTCTCATCCACACCTCATAATTAATTCCTCTCCTCCATTAGCATCTACTCTTCACTCAGATGAGGAAAAGATGCTCCACACTGAAGATTGCATAAAACATGAGCAAATAAGAATCTATCATGAACGGTTGGATCAATACTAACTTGGTCTATTTGAATATACGCCTACCTTTCAAACATTAGGTAGCAGTTATACTAACACTAGTGCTCTCTCTAGTGGTGAACTGATGAATTGTGATACTAAAATGGATTGATACTGTTTGTCATGTTGAATTAAACAGTTTGGAAAAACATAAAAATAGGGTCTAGAGAGTCTGAAAAGAATACTCAACTTACTACAAGTGTAGGGTGGATCAACCTAACCTTTTTAAACTCGTATATATCACATGATGTCATTATCTTTAGCCTTTTGAGATCATACATCAGGTAGTAGGGGTGGCAATATATGACCCGATCCGAAAATTCAACTTGAAACTGACCTGTTTAATCAGGGTTAGGGTTGAAAATTTTGACCCGTATAAATATTGAATTGGGTTAGGGTTGAACGAATTTAACTCGGTTATTAAATGGGTCGACCCGGGTTATTCCGAAATTGACCCATCAACCCGAAATGTCATCTTTTAAAGAAACAATTGTTAAATTTTTCTTACTGTATAATAAATTATTGGCAATAAAAATAATCGATAATAATTATTTACAAACTATTAAATTATATTATATCTATAATTAATTTTTTATTTTTATACCTTAGTAAAATAGTATAGAATGAAAATTATAATATTATTGAAAGTATTACTATGTAGGTATTTATAATGACGAATTTAGATTTCGTATAAAGATTTTTATGAAAATTTTGTTAGATAGATATGTTTATCAAAATTTTTATCGAAATTATTAATATGTATTTATAATCATAAATTTCAGTTGTTATCATATATTTTCAAAAAATAAAAGTATATTAATTTTTTTGGATATTTTAAGGACCGATGAAGATATTAAGGAATGCATATTTTGTCGGACATAATTATATCTCGTCAATAAAAATATCGTGCACTTTCATTCGAACTGATTTTATAATTTCACTGAAGCTTAAAAATATAAAATTAATAATTAATAATTTTAATTATTAAATGGGTCGACCCGAATTTGATCCGGTTATTAGTAGGTTGGGTTAGGGTTGATAATTTTGACCCGTATAAATTCATGGGTTAGGTTAGGGTTGAACGAATTTGACCCGGTTATTAAATAGGTCAATCCAAAATCGACCCACCAACCCATATTGTCACCCCTATCAGGTAGTGCTGATATTAAATTATTAAAGAGGTTGTAAAGTAGCACATTGATCCAGCATTTCCTTTAATAATTGACAACCTTTCCCGAACAACGATTTTTTTCTTATTAGGTTTGAATGTTTTCCTCGTACCAGTCCTGTGAGGGGGTAGATATCATGTGACATGCTTTCACTGTCTCACCACCTCATGTCACCCTCCATTCTACCAATCTCTTGGTCTGCAATCTTATTTGATCTTCCCATCCATTATAGTGCGTCCACAATCATTGTTCTTCATGGTCTTCGAGTTAGGTCAGCAGATGTAGTAGCATAAAACCGTAATCTTTCGCCTAGGCATAGGAAGGTGATTGAACAAGGATGTACTGTCACGACCCAACCCGGCCGCGACCGGCCTAGACTAGACCTGTCTGGATAATATCCAAACTGGATCCAGTCTAGTAAGCCTGACCCAAAAACGTCATAAACGGTTCACCAAATATTTTCAAATAAATAAAATTTCGGCAGAACCTTCCCTATAATTTCAAGTGAAAACTTGTACCTTAATAAATCATTTGATAACGACAAAACAAAGCAGAAATAACCAAATACTTTCAATACCAAAACCAACCAAATAAAATATCTATGGGCTACCGGTAGCCACCAACACCTATTACGTATACAAAAATATTTATTTACAAATCAATTACAAAGCCAAAAAGATATAAGAGAAATACATATCTTAAGAAATTAACAGAGCCATCTATATGCCAAAATGAACTATAAGTACACGGATCTATCGTCGACGTGATATATCAAAACTCAGTGCTATATATCCTGTCAGCTCCCGCTAGTACCTGGAATATCTTGAAGAGGCCAAAAAAAAGAAAAAGGGATGAGCCCAGACTCAATGAGGTGAAATAACAGAATGCACCATTTAGGGCTTCTAATGCATTACCCTAATTGTTTCAATCTTATCTGCTACATGCAACAGATGCAACGATTAGATCAGAACAAGCTCTATTGGGTCCTAGGTCGTCCCATACTAATCTAGTTCCCAATAAGAACAGATACGGAGGGCTTTGATATGCAACTAATGCAGTCCAAAAGATATCATGTTATATTGCCATGCAATAATATTTATTAGGTGCCATGTATTATAAGAACAAATGACATAGTTTATATTTCCTTCACTATGGCATCCTAAATACATAAAGTCCACCATGCACGCTATAATACCATTATGCATTCATACATGCATCGTGCGTTATCCAAACATGTCTAATATGATACCATATATGTTTATCTATCTATATCCATGATGTAATACTAGTCAGAGAATCAAGAAGATAAATATAGAATATAGAGCGAGATCCAATCTCCAGCTCAACCTACAAACCAGGCTACTCCTGCCTCGGCGAGGTACAACCATCCGGGTGATCGAACCGAATGGGCCGTGGTATTACCCCCACGCGCATGAGCCTAACATACTATGGCCATAGGTGGGTGCCCGCCCCATACCCACTGGGGTCCTGATCTCAGCCCCTGACTCGCCTGCCCTCGTGCAGCGCGAGTGTCTATGTATTATGACATGTAAACTCATAATATTATAGTTCAATAAAAATCATATCTCTATGCATATATAGTTTCGCGGTTCGTTTGTCAATGCTCAAAGATAATAGTCATTGTAACATAAATAATAATCATTCTCGATTTGTGTAGAGTTATCATGCTTGCTATCATTAGTTAACATTAATCATGCTCTAAGCATACTAGGCATAACATGTAAGAACTTATATAACATATATAACCATTAATGCTCTTTATGGATATAATCAATCGGTAAGACCTTTAGTTACCACATGCTACTAGATTAGTTCATAGAAAATTCATACGAACATGTTCTACACATATAGTCATTATCTAGCATGAGGAGTAATTTATCAATATAAAGAATGTGGCAAATTATGCCGAAGTTCCAAGTGGATGTTACCTGTGCCAGCAGCCTAACGCAAACTAAGAAAGAAAGGCACGATAACCCTCACCTGTTTTCTCCGTGATCAATTAATCCACTGATTACTCTAAGCCAAACCCTCGGTCAACGTTCCTCAACGAAGAGCTATAACACACACATGGCATATCTATTATTTAATTTGCGTTAAACGGAACTAATCTAACAATCATAATGTTTAACACAAACCATTATAAGCACATCGCCGAAACGGCGGAACCTCATAATAGGATTTCAACCAAACAACCAATTGCTTAATCCTATCCACTACACAACTATATTAACGATAGCAAGGCTAGAAAGCTTACCAATTTAAACGATACGATCTCCTCCAAATAGCTTCGGATATTCAACAATTCACCAAATCTTCAACTTAGCAATCACCTAAATAAAAACTAATTAATTATCCATATAAGTAGTAGCATCTAACGCACGCTAACACGTAATTCAACTTACATACAAGTAGGGCCCACTCGACTGTCGGATTTCGGCATGAATAGTGCTACCCGGAGAGAATTTCGATCGAAGAAAAATTCAAATAGCTGCGACCGCAAGTAAGTTACCACATAATTAGAATTAATATTACAAGATATCAATTACAAACCGGCGGCCTCAAATCGTCTAAAACGATGTCGTCGGTCCAACGGTGAAATTTTCAATACAAGCGAAAATTTGTCTCAACTAATAAGAGAAAAGCATTACTGAGATAAAGGGATGAATTTTAGTTGCTTACTCTAGTCGGAAGTCCGGCGGAAAGGTCCGTGAAATCCCTAATTTTCACCCCGCGCGGTGAAAATTGAAGAAAATGCAACGGCAAGGAACGGAAAAAAGAAGATTGAAGTTTTGTAGGTGAAGGAGATGCTCTTGCTGCCGGAGAGGAAGATCTGATGTCGGACGAAGGGAGGCTCGGTGGGGGAGGAGATAGTCTGCCGCGTTCGGGTGAGAAAGAAAAATAAGAGGAGTGGTTAGAAGAAAGAAAATAAAGGTAAGTGTATTAATGTTAGTTGATTTTAGTGGGACTTAACCCACGTGCAGGTATGGGGGGTTACATGTACACTGCATTAAACCGTAATCTCAAGCTCAAGATATTTTATTGGAGAATTTAGAATTTTCTTGGCCAAAGAAAGCTCATTGCTTGAGAAAAGTGCAGCTTCCTAGAAGACAACAGCTTCATTGTTCTTGTATACACATAAATCCAGGAAGAAACTGTTGAGCTAACGTCGACAATCAGCGAAGCATTGATTTGATTTAGTTAAGTGCCACCTTCTCTATTCCTTTCTTTGCTACTTAGCTCGCTGAGTTTTTCTGATTGTTTCAACCTTCATCCATTTTGCTTTAGGTTAAAACTACGAAGTGCTGGTTGGAGGATTAACCTTTTATATATGGATGCTGGCATTTGTCTCGATTGCCTTCTTAGTTAAGTTGCCTGCTCCTTGGAACCTTTCTATACTGCATAAATTGTTTATTTATTTTTGTGGCATAGTTTTCCATCATTCTCTAAATGTCAGTATAAAGAAGCAACCCTGCGCTGATTGGAGGATCAACTTTCTTTGAAGCAGACAATCAAGTAGTTGTTTTCCTGCATAGTTCAGTTTCCTGCATCTCCAAATCATTTGCAACTTAATTTGGTGGCTTTTATGTCGTAATGGCTCTTCTCCATGTCCCTTTTGTTTTAGGTTAACTACTCTTAGACACAAGGAATCGAGCTGGTTGACACTTGGCTTTTTAGTTAAGTTGTGTTTCTCTACTCCTTTTGTTGTTGTACAACATGTTCAGTTGGCCTTTGTAGTAACTCTTTTTTCCTTCGTTCCTCAGTGTTTTAGGCTGGAAAATCCTATAGAGAACAGGGTGGAGGATCATACATTTTTTCAGTATAGACAATTGATCAAATAGTTGTTTCTACTTAGTTAGGTCACCGTTTTTCTGATTACTTATGCTACTTCTTAAATATCTTTGTTTGGTTGGTTTCTGATTTTTTTTCCTTTATCTTTCTTAGTTTTAGGTTAAAAGGACCAATTGTGATTGGAAGGTCAATGTTCATTGTTTAGGGTTGATGTAACCAACTTATTCCCAATGCACAGCAGTTGATTAAAGATGAAAACTATCCCTTCATCATTTATCTTGCTTAGCTTGCTTTAACATTGGTAAGATTTTCTTTTTCCCTCTTCATTTCAAGTTGAAAGGACCAACTGGATATTAGTTGGACATCAACTTTTTGTCGAGCTTGGTAATCAACCAAATATTTGTTTGGTGGCTTAGCTAAGTCATCTACTTCTCCAAACCCTTTTGTTTCTGAGTAAGCTAATTAGTATGCTTGGGTACTTATTGCTTTGCCTGTTTTCCTCTTTCATTCCTACATCTTCATTCAGGTCAACAGTACCTACTGGATGCTGGTTTGATGTTCAAGTTTCCTTCAATATAGACTATAAATCAAGCAGTCATTGTTGTGCTTATTTAATTATGTGTTTTTGTTGCTTTTGATGCTAGTTAAATTCTTCCCTTGTGTGCATATTGATTTTTTGATGTCCCACTCTTCATTTTTGCTAAACAAAACTAGTGGAGTTCTGATTGGATGGCCATGGTATTCTCCATATCAGAAATCGATTGAGAACTCACTTACCATGTCAGTTAAGTTCCATGCTCACTTGCCACTAATGCTTCATAACTTACTTTGTTTGCTTGTGCATTAATTACTTTTTCCTTCTTCCTCTTCATTCAAGTTGAAAAGACCAACAGTCTGCTGGTTCTAGAGTAAAATCAATCAAGTATTTATTTATTGCGTAGTTAATTTGTCGACTTCTCTGAGTCCTCTTTCTTACTATTAGCTTTATTAGCTTCCTTGCATATTGATTGCTTTGCCTCTCTTTCTTTTGCTTTCATGTTAAAACAACCAATGGCCTTTACTTGAACTATTCAAGGTAATTATATTTAATTGGTTTCAATTTCTTCTGCAACAATGATTGACTCTAGGAACTTTAAGGTGCCATGTTATTCTTTGAGGTATTTTTCAATATATGAATGTCCTAGGATATTGCGTAGTTTGTGCAGGACCAACGAAGTGTGAACTTTTAAGTCGACTATAGGATCTTGAGAAACCATTACAAAAGTTGTTAAGCAACAATACATTACTTTAATGTAGCTTAAGGTATTTCCTATTCCTCATGAAAATGCATAAATGGTTATGTTAGAACCCCAAAAATTGATTTTGATGATAATAATAATTATGAATTATGGTTTATGACTTATTAGACTAATAAGTTATAATCAAGCTCTGCAGAATTTCATAAAAGATTTATCCTATATCTAGCAGAAACAAGCCAGCTATAGTACAAAAAGACTATTATCTATAGACAACCATTTAACAGCCAGCTATCTGCTTGCTACTTATATGCGAAATTCTTTCAATGCGCATGAATAGTAGCCAGATAATAGAGCACATACAGACAGAGGATTACAAACTTCAGCCAGCTAACGTCCAGCTGCATGGATCCCCATTCATATGTGCATGAACAAAAGTCATAGAACAGAGCACACATAAACAGAAGAACAGTTAGCTTGACACATGCTATATCTATGACATTGAGCAAGAAATGAAACAGAGGATTACCATCATCAACATAATTACAAACTTTAGTCATTAGCCCAAGATTTTATGGTGCTTACATTACTAACAAAATTTGCATAAGTGATGCAATGAAAGCCAAGATGTTGCGAATAGGGAGATCAACAACGAGTCAACATTCAAATTCAGTTACTAGAGGAACCAAGTCTCTGGCCATAAAGGGTGAACAACAATCTTGGAAGAACTCGAACCAACTTAGGAAATTCGTATCCCAGCAGGAAGAATGTCAGCAAGATCAATGGATTCACTAAAGAGACTCACCATCCAACTCAACTCCAAACAACAAAACCAGATATAAGTTGCTAGGATTCCACACCATCTAAAGAGAGAGCCAATTTGGCTGAAGCTAGCTCCGAATGACCAGACGGAGTTGCATATTTTTTTCCTCCTTGCATTTAATGCAGATGGGACATGTTTCTAGTCGGACATGCTTTAAAATGATTCTGTGCAGCTACAACTAATTATTTAGCGGTATGGTTTGAATGAATACCGGAGTGACTACTGGGAAAAGGTTTGGTAAGTTATCATTATTCGATAAACCATTCTTGAGAATAAATTTTCATTGGAGACCTAATAACTTACAAAATCAAACTATTCTTAGATCTATTTTAAAATCCACAATTTTGTTATTTAACAGTTAACTTTTGATAACATAATATTAAACTATTAATTTTTTTATTAAACAATTTTTCATTTTATATTTAAAAAAATTAATTTATTTTCAGAAGTATATTGTTTAAGTTAAGATAAGTTTTATGACTACAGAGAATGACAATTTTTATTTATAGACAAATAAAAATATCTAAAATAAATATGAACATAGCAAAATTTTGATTGTTTTTGAGTCTCAAATTTTGTTCTTTTAAGTCTCATATTTTAAATTTATTGAATTTTTTTTACCTTTACTCATAGTACACACACACATATATAAAGATATAAAATAATTATTTTGTACCATCACAAAAAAATTAATTAAAGCATTTTTGTATAACTACGCACATTAATATAATCTATTAAATAAGTTTGTAAAACTATTTTTAAACAATAAAAACTTTTAGTGTAACTTCTTGAAAATATCTGAATGTTATTCCATGTTGATTGAAGATATGCTACACTTCTATGCTGATAAATTGCGCTGCGCATGTGTTGTGCTGTTTCACGGCAAAGATATTTCTTGATATCTTTCTGATTGTCATGAAATGGCCACGTTGTTCACAAATGAATATGTTTTTTCGATCTAAATTAAAAGCTATGTGAGATATCAAATGAGATACAAAGCATTTTTCATATATAAATGCTTCATTTAATCTGACTTTTTTATATGTCATAGTTAATGGACGGATTTAATAACATAAAATATTGAAACATAATTTTATATTGGACAAAAGTTTAATGGCTTATTGGTTATTTCGTCAGAGACGTTGTAGTTCTTATGTTCGTCCCACTCCTCATTCCATGCTTGTCTAAAATTGTTTGAGTGACGTCCACGATTGCCTTAATAGGTGATTTCGATGTCGACACCGCCCAGACAAAGTTGGTTAACTTGGTTCTTAGCCAATGGAGCAAGTAAGAAATTTGCTGAACCATATTTCTGTAGTTAATAGAAGATACTAAGTTATAATGGTTTTGTAGGTCGTGATTCTTTCTACCATCAGTTTTTCACTTCAAACTGGTTAGGGTTCATGGCTAACCCCTTTCCTTGCACTCTCATGGATAAGATTTCTTATTTTAGAAAAAAAATTATTATTCGTCTAATGAATATCAACAGATAATATTAGCTTAATACAGCCTAATATTTAATGCAAAATAATTGATGAAATTGAAATTATAGATGCATTCATCTGAAAGATAATACAGATGTAAATTCCATGCATCATTTGTTAGAAACAACTAGTAAAAAGATATACTAATTGAATAAGTCGGTTGTCCATGGATTGTATTCTTCTCCTTTAGTAGCTCTTTATATATAGCTTCCTAAGCTCTTCTATATCCAGACACCTCACCTTCAAAACACTTGTTGACAATAACCAAGATTGTCCCAAAGACCATGCTCATCGCCATACTTGTGGTTCTTCTCCTTGCATCACCATGTGATTCCGGATCAGCATAATATAATACATCAGGCTCTCATCTATCAGTTTATATTTTCGAATAGCATCATTGAAACCTCCTAACTAGTCTTTGGAAGACTATTACATAAATGCTAGCTATATTATGTTGGTTTTGGTTTATGATTGTAGGTATGTAGCTTTCCCATTGTTTTCGGAGGTTTATGTAGGAAATCAGTGTAGGAAGAGTGTTGATTGCCTCCATATGTGTCCAAGACATTGTCAATCAATAAAGTGCATCCGAAAGTTATGTTTGTGCCACAACTGCATTCCAAGTTTCGCTCTTCTTCCAAAAGATATTCATGAATTTAAATTAGATCAAACCACTTGCAAATTTACAATGATTTTTAAGGTTGGAAAAATTGTTTTAGGTTTGAGTTAGCTAACCCAATGAAAATTTATTAGCCCCTAGCTTGAAGCCTGCGGGATGCATAGAAAGATACAAATAAAACATTGTAAGGAAAACCTTTGAAGTTATTACAATAGTTCACATTCCATTTCCTTTATTATGTGTACTTTGGGCTAGCACTTTGTTTTAGAATTTTTTCTTGCCGCATTTGAACAGTTAATGAAGGGTTAGAAATCAACGAGATGATTTTAGCCTTTATTTCAGAAAAAATCGTTTCATAAATATATGGCTTTTAATTTCCAACTTAAAAATGTAAAAGTTGTCAAATTGTGATTCCAATGAAATGGTTTTTCTTTTTAAATTCTTTCTTGGGCTTTAGAAGGATTTCAGTATTTGAATTTTATTGATGTCAACCAGCTGCTTTAGGAAGGTCATTCTTTTGCTAATAGAAGCAGTTCTTTATTGGAGTTTATATGAGAGCTTTTACGTTTCATGCTTCCTCTTCACTATGCTCTTAAAAGCTTTAGTTTTGAAATGAGAGGCTTCGGTAGGGTACATTTGTATCTATTAAAAAAGGCTACGCAATCGCTAGAACTGAAATTCAGAGCTTATGCAATTGAGTAGAAAGAGATAGGACTTACAAGAGTTTTTTCTTTTAAAGAGGAATAGAAATTAAGTAGGTCCATTGTTGCATTTTATCTGTCATTGATTTGTGTTTTAATTTGCTTCTTGAAATTTGAAATATACCATCTTATGAACGCAGACTAGGAGAGAAAAAGTTTGTAACTTGATTAGATCTTTACTTTAAGTTAAGGACCTCGCTGATTAAGTATCAAAGCAACTCAGTCTATTCATAGATGATCGATTACCAGGACTTGTCCATTCACAGTAAGTGCACTTTAATAATTTTGTACGTTTTTGTTCAACTTACCTGTATAATTTTTTGATGATCTTCTGATGAACCGTCAAATAATTCCCAAAACTATCAAACATGAAACCTTCGCAGCTTCTACGTATTTAAGAACTCTAATAGTTTTGATTTTTATTTTGAAAGCCGTAAACATATATTTTTGTAGTTTGGAGACTGACATTCTATTTCCCGAGGACTAAAAATAGACTCCACTAAAGAAGAAAGATGTAGGGAACGTCTGAGAGTGCCTATGATAAAGAGCTTTTCTAGAATGAGAAGTATCTGAAAATTTTCTAAAAAACAAACTTAACTTTTACCTAAACAATAATAAAATTTATACATATAAAGATTGAATGGCATCCAATTTCCAGTACTTTCTAAATTTTTTTTAAATTCTATAAAATACTATACAATATTTATTAAAAAATATAAAATTTTTGAAGAATAAAAAGCAGTGTCATAAATACTGCAAAATATTTCATCAGTGGTAGAGCTCAATAATAACTAGCTTTCTTAATAAAGCATCTCTATACATTAAAGTTCACATTAGTGGCTAACTTGTTTGGGATCGCAAGTGATTAAACCTTTAACCTTGGGAAACATGTAGCAATTCATCAGCTAAAGATCAACGATCAATTGCACAATGGAATTTTGGAATATTGATCTGTGAAATTCCTTAACATGCTAACGTATGTATCCATACAGTACTTCACTAGATGTAAATCATTAGCTTATCAGGTGAAAGCATATTAGGATTGTATCAATCATTCTCAAATCACATATATAAAACTTATTAAATCTTCGTCATCAATCATTGTCCCTTTAGGCAAAACATAACAGAAACGTATCAATCTCATTTTTTTATCATATATCAAATGCATAGATCTAATTCTCAAATAATGCTCATATACCATTGAAATCAAACGCAATTGCAATAATCAGAATTACTATTCCAACTATCACAAATATTTATCGTTATCCAAGAAACATGCATCATAATGATTATCCCATCATAAAGGACTAAACGAAGTCATGCAAAGAAAGTGGCAAAGTATGCCGGAGAGTTAAGAGAGATATTATCTGTGCCGAAAATCTAGTAATAATTTAAGTAAGCAATGGCACGGTAACCCTCACCTAATGCCCATACTTCTCTTGAATCCACAAGTTGACTCTAAACGAACCGCTTGTATAGTGCTCTCAATCTTGGTACATATACGTATACGGTTACATTACATTTGCATATAACTTGCTCTAACAATACTATTACTCTTGCTAACCTAACATTTAAATCGGATTCTAGCAATACTATTGCTGTATTCAATTTGATGAAACATTATTGATAAAAATACAATCGCCCAATGCTAAGGCTCATCAAAAACTAACATTTGATCATTAACCATTTAATCCTCAAAATCAATTATAAATATAGTTCTAGTAGTAGCGCTTTAGGAAAGTCTACTAAATCAAAGGACACAAACCGTGCCAAAATTCTCATTGCAACACAACAACGAATTTGCAGATTATTGATCCGAACAACACTGAAGATAAGAAGGATCACTCAATGACTCAGTAACAAGCTCAAAGGATACAGAAGAGCATCAAAACTCATATAGACTGTGATCCCACCGGCTCGATAGTTTATGACGTTACTTTAGGTTTCCAGCCAGAGGTTAGTTTCACGCTGCCCAAAGAAGCAACAACAGCAAAAGATTCTAATAGGAAGGATGACAAAGCCAAAAAGAGGCGCATGCAGCCTGAATTGGACGATCTCACAGCAGCTCGATAAATCTCGCATCCTCACTCACGCGCAGGAATTCAGATGCAATAGTAAGGAGGCAGCAATAGGAAGGCAGGGAGAAGGACGCTTGTGGCACTACAGGGTCAATTTTTTGGTAAAAAGCCGGCAAAACCTAGGGTTTCAATCAAAGCTGGAATCTGAGAAATGGATCCACTAGGCGACTGCAACATAGGTATAAGTGAAGTGAAAGATGAGGAATAGGTAGAAAAAGAAAGAGCGAGTCAGCAGATGGTGAAGATTGGACGATCGCACGCAGCATGACAGCAAGGAGAGGGTTGCATTGAGGAAGAGAAAATAAGGAGAGATTTAAAAATAAAATAATAAAAAGAAAACTCTAAAAGATAAGAAAAGCTGGATTAAAAAGTTGATTTCAATTTGGCCCATTAGTATACTAGCTTGTAGTACTAGGTTATTACAGAACCATACAGGTTTTGGCCAATTGAAACATGTTCAGAGTGCCTTACAGAAGTTCCTTGCATGGGGAGAATAAAACCTTCCTCTAACTTGCATATATGTCATGCCCTGATTCGGGATCATGACTGACATTGGTCTAAATCAAACTCAAGTCAAATTCGAACTCCGTTCAGTCCAATAAGCCTCTTTAATATTGGATTCAACCTAATTTAAATTTTAGAACATGCTGAAGTACCCAAAACTTTTAAGAGAACCTCTCCTACAAACTTAAGTGGAAAACTTAAGTGATTACCATAACAAGCATTCACATTAATATTTATAAGTGAAGAAAAAAACTTAATTCACAATTTATTATTACAAGGCCCGAAAAATATACTCCAAACAAATACATAATTAAGAATAGTACAGGTCTATCGACGTTACAGAGCCATCTATGTTCAAGATGAGGAAGTATTAGAGATGACTAAATGCCAGTGTATTTGCAGATCTGAAGAACGACATCGCATCGGCTACTCTTTACCAGCGTTTCCTAACTATCTGGACGAGGCAAAAGAAAGAGAAAGAATGAGCCCTCTTAACGAGATGAAATAGCAGATGCACCGTTTAAGTTTCCTAATGCATTATCCTAATATTTGATTCCTATATTTCTACAAGTACAAAAATGTAACAATAAATCAGATCAGTCCTACTAAGTTATGAATCATCCCATAACGATCCAGTTTTTAGTAGGAAAAATACAGTCATATGAAAAGTGAATAGTTATATAATGTAACTAATGTCAATATAATTTCAAAATCAATTTAGTAAGATAAATGCTTTTAAAGAAAAGCATATATGTTTGTACCTTGAAAAATTAATAGGGAACAATAATAAAAAACTAAGTTAAAATAAATAAGAAATCCCATTGACACTTCAAGTAGTTAAATAAATATTTCGTTAAAGCTACAAAATCATAAGTTAAAAAGATTAGTAAATAAAATTAATTAATTAATTAAGTAGATAAAAATAAATAAATAGTAGTAATATCATTGAAACATAATAAGCTGACAATCAAAATACTTTGATAATAAAATAATAATCAAAATATTTTGCTAATAAAATAGTATAATCAAAATACTTATTTAATAAAATAATTTAACAAATCATAATTCAAAATTAAATTCAACAGCCAATGAGTCAGGATATCTAAATCTAAAATCTAATCTCCAATCCAATATCTCTGCCTGCACTCGATGTCCAGATCTAAATCTAATCTAATCTAAATCTAAATCTAATCTCTATCTATGCTCCACCGAGGTTACCTACATCCGATTGATCAGTCTGGAAGGGCCGTGGTATCACCTCCACGTGCATGAGCCTACCTAATACTATGGGCATAGATGGGTAACTCCCCCCAACACCTAATGAGGTCCTAAACTTAGCCCCTGATTTACTCGCCTACTTTCGTCAGCACAAGTATCAATATAACAAAATTCTTTTATATATACATATGTCTAGAATATACTCAGATACTTACAAATCTTGCTTAATCTCATAAATTTATCATTCTCAATTCATAATCCATCCACGTCAAAAACACAACAAAAATACCTCATGAATCATTCTCAATCATGTTGTAATTATCATGCTCAAATAACAATAAGATCAACAATCATAACATCTAAAATTAAAATATAAGTATGCTAGCAAGCTCAATAAATAACATGCATCATAAGGAAGAATCAAATATAAACGATAGTGGCAAGATATGCTAGAGGACCAAAGCAGATATTACTTATGCCGAAAGCCCACAACTGCTAGGAAGAAAAGGTGGCATAATAATTCTCGCCTTAATTCCTTTGCTAATTTCTATGCCTCATAAAGTCCACAACTGCTTTAACACACTCTCTTTCCAAATTCTATCAAGTATACACAATGATTACCAATGTTCATGAGATTCACATTGTCAAATACTAAGCGCCTATAAGGTTATAATTCTACATCAACATTAATGCATACACTTGTTTTCAAAATTCCCTCATAATCATAATTCTAGGTCATTCCTAAAAGTAAGGCTAGCTTAGATAAAAGCTTACCCAGTTAGGTGACGAATTGGCTAGACTTCTAATTAGCTCTAATATCGAATAGAATCTTTTGTGTCTCCAATCAAGAAACCTACCTATCACATAGGAAAAGAATTTACAGATAGTTCAATAACAAGTCACAGCGACGAGATTTAAATGCTGTATCTCACTTAAACAGTGGAGCCCACCTGCTTGCCGGATTTTGATGACTAGGATTTCGGTCGAATTTGAGTTAGCCCTGAACAAGTAATTGTGATGGCCTGGAAGCTTACCGTAATTGTGAAAAAACAACCTCAGTGGCGATGATCCCTCGTAGGCACGGATGGCCAAAAATAACGTCGGTTTGGAGAGCTACGACATCGATTCGGTGAGACAGAATGAAATTGATTAGTGGGGCAGTCACAAAGAAGAAAGAAGATGGGAATTCTGACGATTGTGGCTCAGCGGCGAAACCTCCGCCTATAGTGTGTGTTCACTACCGGTGCGGCTAGAGCTCTTCGAGAGTAGCAATATGCAGCAGAGAGAAGAAGAAGAAAGAGAGAGCACTATGAAGAAAAAATGATCAATGGCCGGCAGCAAGCATTTCACGGTGTTCCCGCATAGAGACGCTCACGGGAAGAAATAGGAGAAGCGAGAGAAGAAAAAAAGAAAAATAAAGAAGAGATAGATGAAGCGTCAGGTTGAACGTTTTTCATTCTTTTAGATAGGTCCACAACATTTTAATAAGATGAAGTTATACGCTTGACTTGAATTGAAGTCACACACACACACAACTCAACTCAAACCAGCTAGCCTAGAAGTCAATAAAAAACATTCATGCCCTTATAGAATTTTAAGGATTACTACAATATACATACGTCACAAAGGTCTGCTTAGTGCCTAAAATTAGTATTGACATGGTTTAGATCTTTGCGGTGATAAGTTTTGCGGTAGTGATGGGAAGTCTTTCATAGGAAGTGATATGGCGCAACTTAAACTTAAGAATAGTGAATGATCATTTATGTCTCGAATGAATTCGAAACTGAGCTGTCTAGGAAGAGCTTGTAAACTATGGTGGTTATAGTAGATCCAATCCCGAATAATTATAGCAATGTGTCATCAAGGATGATATCGTCCTATTATAAGTGCAATGAAGCCTAGCATCCAGTAGTACATGTTGAGTTCGTTGAGAAGAACTGATGAGATTGTAAACAATCACCTATACTCACTCCGAAAACTAAAGTATACAACTCGCCTTTGTGGCACACGACATCCTTGTCAAGACAATATTTACAATCATGTAGGCAATTCGGAGTTGTCCATGCCCAGGCACTAGGCCATGTAATGGTGAACAATTTTTCATATCGTAATATAATTAAGAACGGAAGCCACAATAGTAAAAGGTGCTTGTCGACGCTTCAGTTTTACAACATTTTGTTGTTATATTATTTAATGTTTATTGATTTGATTTCTATACTTATTTTGAGGTTTGTGGGTATAGTTTCTTGGCCTTTACTCAATTTTTCAAGATTGTTTTACCAATAATGGTCATGGACAAGAAGATGGTTAGTTGTAACTTGTTCTGTTTTTGGGTTTCCAAGATTATAACACTCAATTCAGATTTCTGAGGGAAACTTAATCAATTCCAAGTTTAAATGGAATTGAACGTGGCTTTGAATGGTGTTTCCTGATGCTACAACATCAATTCCAAGCTGAAATGGAGATGTGGCACACAGAAGGGAAGATTAGTTCAAGGGAACATGTCGAGCAGTTTTTGGAGAATATGATTATTTTGAAAAACAAAATAATTCAAGCCATATATTTGTTGGTGAATTATTAAATTAATAGGTATTTGCTAAGTAAATGCTCTTATTTCTATGCTCATTGGAATTGTGTGAATCTTATTTCAATATTCTTTGGCTGCCTCAGAAGTAAAGAGAAACATATTTGACTTATCTGTATTTTTTCCTAGATATTGCATCTACATCCCTTTCTTAAGAATCTCAAATTGTTGCTCCTTCAATATGCTTTTCTTGTTATGCTCCTCTTTAAATTTGTTGGGCTGAATGTGTGAGTATTAGTTTAGAGATGTATACTTTAATTATTTGGTGCTTAAATACTGCTCTGTTATTAGAAAGAATGTTTAAGATAGTATTAGGAACAACACATAATGTGATAAGCCTGTCAAGAATAATTAAACTAATTACTATCATCTAGAATGTGAAATGAAGAAGACTGGATATGACTACATCTACTTCATGCATTTATGTGAGCATATGCATATGGATATTGCAATTCATCTTGACATAGGTACGTATGTACTTACCTGCGTATGGACATATATGCATATATAACTACGTACATGCATTTATACGTACAAATGCAATTTGAAATGGACTGCAGTTCTAGGAATTGTTTTGTGCTTGCAGATGAAGATCATTTTTATTTATTAGGTTATGAGAAGATCGCTACATACTCAAGAAGGTAATGACCATGATTACAAAAGCATCAGTTTTTCTTTTGTAATATTGCTTTGTACTCGTGCCACTGCATATTGTCTGAAACTTGCAACTTTGTGGTTGTGATTGTTTTCCTTAATATTTAAGTTTTGATATATTAGAATAATGAAGAAGCTGTGATGTAGATTCTAGCGATGTATCAAGAAGCCTCTAATGTGATATAATTTGGTGCATGTCTTGCAAAGTTGAAGCCTCGCTCAGGTGCATTCTTCCACTTTGAAATGTGCTGAAATCTGTCTTTTATCTATCTATAATTGCCGTTTCAGTTCATTTTGCAATTATGTATTGGAAAGCTCTTGTATCTTAGGCTAAAGTCCAGCGCTTTTAACTGTTCCTATATTAAATTGCTTATTAAAAACGTGAATAAATTTTATTTAAAACGACCCTTTGTTTACGTTGTGCTTGTTTTGTTGTTTGGAAAACTTGCATATTTGCATTGATGTTTCATAGAGTCCTCTATGAAAATTTGTATCTTTTGTAACTCTTTTGTCATAAATGATGAAACTTATAAAAGGATATTCTTATGTACCTCTTTAGTTTTCATTAGTATTCCTTTTGAATGAAGTTTGTAATCCTACTGCTTAGAGGGAGACAATTTTCACTATTCTGCTAGTTCAGTTTGTTAAGTTAGTTATTTCTTTGAATTGATTGGTTTTAGAGCTTTGTCTATGTGGACATATCAAGTAGGGATACATAGCATCAGTTAAGAGAGTGAGATGCTGGCATGTTCTGATTGTCTTTTGAGGTTGTTTGTATCCCCAAATAGCTTACTCATAATGGAGTCTAAAGGTAAACAACCACTTCATCACAATAATAGCATTCTATATAGCTATATAGGAGGAATTTTTTTTCCTGAAAAGTTTGATATGTGGTGCTTTTCTTCCGTTGCCTCAGAAGCGTTTTCCTCCGTATATATTGATAGATATAAGCTGTTCATTCGAAGATTGCGCTTAAATTCCATTCACCTATTGCTTGAATTGCTTCTACTTTGTTGTATCGAGTTAGAAATAGTTATTTGTATGTTGTTGTTGAAGTCAATAGCTTCAATTTCATCCTCCAATTGTAAGCTGCATAGTAAAGTAGGTTATCTACTCTCTGAAAGTCCTTTTATTTGCAGAATTTGTAACAGGCTTCATGCCTAGTATTGTTAATGGTCGTTTTTTATTTCCTTATAGAGTCAATGAGAAGTTGTGGTTGAATTTGATTTTGTAGAGGAATGGATCCTACCTGTTTTTATAAGATGAACAAGTAGCTCAGAAAAGATTCCGCACCTTGGAGTCAAGAGAAATTCCTGCAACAGTACTTTGTATCTTCTGTGGTTTCTAATAGATGAGGCAAAGAAGGTGCAAGTAGTTGCGAAGAAGTTGCAAGTATGTAGATGAGGCGAAGAGACTGATGCTACCAAGTGAGTAATGAAATTACTATTAGTTTGAAAGGGATTTTTCATTGTAGCTGTTAATATCACTTATTTAGTCCTTATACTTATTTTTTCAAACCTGATACTAACTTTTTATATTCTTTTGGAACTCTTCAACACTGTTTACTCTGGATATGGATGTAGTGCACGAAGTGCTCAGGGCATACACGTTCTTTTGAAGATACCGTTTGTGCTGTAATGCATAGGTTCCTTTGCACTTCCTTATTTGATATTTTCTTATTCTAATTAGACTTTCTTATTTGATAATCTGAAAATTAAATTATGACATCTGTAGCAATCATGAGGCGGAGGTGCAATGATAAGAAAAGAGTCCTCGGTAAGATATAAGGTTTCAATGTCTTGAAGAGGTTTTCCACTTCTTCTTAACACGTATTTATATATTTTCTGCATTTTGGAGCTGATTAGATTCAGTTTGGAAGAGGCTTGTATTTTTCACAAGGAGTGTGACAGTAATCAGGAAAGACATGGAGGAACCTATATGCACGGGAAGGTTCTTTTATCTTTTTTCATATGCTTATTTGATGGTATTTACTATTCTTTTAGTGTCTATTTCTGCTAGTTTTTTTGCATGCATTATAACCCCATCATTTCCTTTAAAGATTATGTTATGGTGCTTACTAATAATGTGACGACTTCAGTACAGCTGAATTGCGTAATTCTTTTAAAATCTTGCATAGATTATGCATATAATTAAATAGGTAGTAGTACTTGTTTTCTCATGATAATTTGATTTTATAGATTATTAATTAATATGTGAATTGTGAATGTCTTTGAAAATTTTAAATGTTCATCTATCACTGTGTGCCCTATATAGCTCATAATATTCATGAGGCATATTAAATGTGAAAAATGAGGAGTAAGTTGGCAAGTATACATCAATGCTTGCTTCCTAGTTATGAGTATCAAGTGCTTTTCACTTGTGCATGCTATATGACTGTACATAATTCACATGTTATCATGCTAAATGCCATAAGGTTCAATGTGGAAAGACATGGACTCACACAAATTGGCTATGTATTGAAATTTGTAGATTATGTATATGTTCTAGTACTTGATTAGAAATGCTCTGGTTTAGTGTCAAACATTAAAGCCAAATCTATGATAGAACTTGAACTAACCCTTTTGAGCGAACCTTACATTTTCCATGTTACGACCGACAATCTTTCTATATTCTAAGTTTGTAGTAACTGCTTTGGGTGAACCTTACATTTTTTGAAAAAGTAGAAGACCATGTATTGCCAATTTCGTTGTCATTCGTACAGAAACATCTACATTTAGTATGTTACTAAGCCCTAGGTTAGCATTGTACTTCCATTATTCATAATATTTTATAACACCTAAGAAATGTTAGGTCGTTGGTAGAAGAGACAACTGCTGTTAGTACACCCATTACAGATTCTTCAATAGAAATTGAATTATATAAACCACAAAGAAAATT
>CM034142.1:3377150-3405898 GCA_019914995.1 Acanthochlamys bracteata | reverse complement strand
ATTATGTATCCATTCACATAAGCCTATTTCATTGATTCATTGTATAAATATAATCGATGTGCTTTGCAGGAGTTTTCCTCTTTGTTAATAGGGACCTTATCATCAAAAAGATGTATGCAATGTTCATCTTGTACTGTTGAAGAGCTAATAACACCCTCCTGGAGTTTCATTAAACATGATTCTTTGTTCTTAAACATTTTATTTGCGTAAGATGATACACAAACTTTTAACCGTTAAGGATTTCAGCTTTGTCCTTAGGACATCACAACCATGTCAACCATGATCCTTTCCTTTTGAAGGATTTGATAACAAACATTAGGTGCAATAGATAGGTGCAAGAACTTAAAGCTGAACCTTGATGTAATCTATAATAATAGAAAACTCTCTATCGTACATATCTTTATATATTTATTAGGTATACTTTTTCTTTCTAATATCCACCATAGCAATTATTTAGGTATCATATCGTAATAATACAACAAAAAAGAAATACAATAAAATCAAAACTAAACAGAACTTCACAGAACCAACATGCTAATTCCACTATGAAAAAAATAAGAAGAACAAGAACAAATTTTTATCTTATAACAGTATTTTTTGTCACTAATCAAAATCAATTTAAACTAAACTGGATATAAAAATTATAAAATCATTGTTGTCATATAGTTTTATGACTTTTAACCTTCAATCATAACATCCGGGAATCTTAGGTTTCCAAATCAATAATTTGAGGACATTTTACATTGCAATAAACTCCGTATACACAAAATAAATTGAACATTTATGACAACCTCGAGGAAAATAGCACTATGGATCAAATTTACAACAGTAGTAATCTTATGCAAACATACCCATACTGAAATTGTCAAAAGAAAGACAATCAAAAGCAACACTAACATCAATTAGATTAGTCCTAGTTCTTACCGTAAGTGAGAGAGGACATGAAAATAATATTGACGATCAAACCACAGTTAGTAATACGCAACTAATCAAGGACCTATACCGACCGAGTGTCACTCAGATATACATACTGGAAACTGAATGAGGCAACAAATTTTTTTAAGCATCTGTAACTTACAACTGAAAGTCTAAATAACCAACAAAATATCTTAGATTCTCCTCATTTCCTAAGTGTTGGGAACAGGCAAGGGTCTTTTTTCTCCTTAGCTGCAGGGTGAACGCTCTCCATATATGTTGATAAATATAAGGTGTACATTTGGAGCTTGCGCTTAAATTCCATTCTCCTCTTGCTTGAATAGCTTCTACTTTGTTGTATCGGGTTAAAACTAGTTATTTGTATCTTGTTGTTGAAGTCAGTAGCTTCAATTTCATCCTCCAATGTTTTTAATTTCGGTTGTATTTGTGATCGAGCGGTTGCATTTTCTCATAGATTATGGTCCATTTGTATCAACATGCATTGGGCATTGATTGTGTTTCTTCCTGTGTGCATTTGACATTACTCGTTAGGTATTGTGTTTGTACTTGCATCTTGATTGGCGTGTTTTTTACTGCACTTTTCAATCTAAGTGTCTTTCATGGAAGTATAAATTGTATATATTGGGGTGAATCTACTTGAAAGTTTGGTATTCATGCGCTTCTTCTTTCATTAGTGCTCAAAAATCTCTAAGGAGGGTTATTGGAAGGTCTTGTGTAAATCATGATTATGAAAAAATATTAATGGAGAATTCATTACAAGAAATAGATAGTTAGGCAAACAAGAATGCGTAGTTAGACCTACAATGCATAGCAAGACATACATTACTCGTACAAAACTTGAGAAGTTTCCGACATACTTAGTAGTACATTAGGAATAAGATAATTTTGTATATTAATAACTTGTATATTCTAATTTAACAAATATCTATAAATAACTTGCTGTTTTATCCTATTAACACTTTAGCTAAACAAACATGGTTCAGCAATGTTCAATCTCAAATTCCCCACTTATTTCTACCTTGTTCCTTTTCTTTCGACTATTCTCTCTATAGATTCGCAATGCACGCTGTTGATTCTAAACAAGATTCATGCTGTTGTTCTATTTGCTCTTACTTGGTTTTGAATTTTGAAAGATTGTAGTTTCTTGTTGTTTTGTTCTTTACTTGTTTGGTTAATTCATTAAGTAATTATTTTGTTGCAGGAAAAATGAGTAGTCTTGCAAAAGAAATTATGTTGGCAATCTTCCAGGAGACATCGTGAAAGAGAGGTTGAAGATCTGTTTACAAGGTTGGTTTTGATGTATGGTTATCACAAGTATTTGCAATTCGTTGTTGCTAGGTACCATTGGCATTTGTTTTTATCTTCCTTCGAGCTTAATTTGACTTTCGTTTCAGTTCAATTTGTGCTTTCTCTTTATGGTTAATAATTACTTCATGTTGTAATGTATTGTGACTTGTTCTGAAGTGCAGCTTGATTAATTATTTTTTCAATAGAAGAAATGCAATGCATCTGACACCTTGAAATGCCATTATATATAGAACACATATTTCTAAGAGCACTCTTCTCTTACAATTTTATAGTTGCAATTTTCATTATCTCCCAAGGTTGTCCTTCCTTGTATGCAATATATTCGAGTAGCTAGTGCCTGCAAATTTTGCACCTACTTGGTGCGGTTAGAACTTTGAAGGAAAGCCCTTCTATTTCTTCTCAAGTATCTATTAGACTGTAATTACCAATTAGAGTATTGAGTAATGAAGCCACACAAAATTTATTGGAAGTTTGGGAGGATGAAGACATTATGAGTTTTCCAGAATATTCGCCATTGTGGGAAGTGCTACAAAATTCCTTTGCATGATGGCCGTGGCTTGTATCCATTCGTAAGTAAGTAGGTGTCAATTACCAATTTTTATGTCTTTGTAGTCGTTGCCTTTGTTGTGGTACGCTTAATGCATTGACAGAGTTCAGAGTTCTGGATTTTGTTGCTTTCTCATGGTAGGTTAAGTATAACCAATTAGTAACTCCGATCAGTCTTGCCTAAAATAAAAACTTAGATATTGAACCATGGAGTGAGATAGCTCAAAATATGCAATAGTTTTGTGATTGTTTTTGACATCTTAATAGGAGAGTATTTACCAAGTTCATCGATTAGTAGGCACCAGGTCTAAGGACACTGGAGATTGGATGTTGATGGTGGATTGTTGGTTGCGGTTATACATGGTAAGCCCTAGTTCTTGTGTTACAGTATTATTGTTCATTGCTGAGATATTAATCTTTAGGCTGCTCGTGGAGATTTCTGTTCTTTTAACATCTGATACTCTAAATTCTTTTTTTTTTTAAATATTCTTTTAAAACATTTTTTGTTCCTCGTTGGTAACTGTGACATCAAAGTAGCGTTGAGGTTTTTTTTATGGTGTTAATGCAACATTTTGGATATTATTGCGTTCTTTGTGCAACTTCTTGCAGATCAAGATCAAGATCAAAATCTAGATCCCTTGTACCGGTCGTACCCTTTGTAAAACTTACAGAGGTTAAACTTTTTTATCAGGCTTTTCTTAATCTATCAGCTGAATTCTAGTTTGCAGCTGAAAGATGATATTGGAAGCCCATGGCAGACGGTCCTAAGCAGGAGCATTCCAGGTTCGCTCTCCCCGCTGTATGTATGACCATACCAATGTGCTTAATATTTTATGAGTGTTTTTTTATTTTTTGGGATCATTCTCATTCTTAACATGTATATTTTTGGCAGTAAAATCAGATTGCAGCTGATCAGCAGAGCCCAAGGATGATTGAGCATCATCTTCACTGTCTATGATGCTGTACCAATTAAAGTGCATTTGAACTATTTATTTGGTTGTTAGAACAAATTGGTAAGCTATATCATTGGATGTAGTTGGGATTTTGATTAAAGCCATATGAACTAGTGACAGGTGATGTGAATTGTACCTGAAATACGGCCACTCGTAAGTTTTGTTGGATGTGACTGATGCACATAGAGTTATGCATTAATATGTTAATAATGAGGTCAAATATTATGTCAATTGGATTGTCATCTCAGTGTTATTGACTTGTGGGGGGTCTTCTACAATGTCTTTGACTGTAGGAGTTTATTCATAGGTGAGATGTTTCGATGCAACTACCAATGGTCCTGATAATGAATCATACATGCATCTTATGACAAACGCAATTGAAGTGGCCTGTAGTTCTGGGAATTGTTTTCCGCCGCCAGACGAAGATCAGTTTATAAGGATGGCATCAGATAGAAATGTACTCAAGAAGGTACTGACCATAATCACAGAAGCATTTTGATTTTTTGTAATATCGCTTTGTACGTTCTTGGATTCATTCCACTATCATATTGTCTAATACTTGCACTTTATGGTTGCGATTGTTTTCCTTAATAATTAAGGGTTTTGATCTATTAAACCAATCAAACAAGTTGTGATGTAGATTCTATAGAAAGTGATCTATGAAGAAGCTTCCAAGGTTATATAATTTGGTGCATGTCCTGTGAATGTGAAGCCTGGCTCAAGTGTGTTCTTCCGCTTTCAAATGTGCCGAATTGGTCTTTTGTCTATCAATCATTGTTGTTTTGGTTCATTTGGCAAATTATATGTTGGAAGCCCTTCTATCTTAGGCTAAAGTCCGACGTTTGTAACTGTTCCTAGATTAAATTGCTTATTAAATAGGTGCATACCATTTATTTAAAGCGACACTTTGATCTTGAGCTTGTTTTGGGTTTGGAGAACTTGTAATAATGTACATTGAGGTATGCATGCACAGAGTCCTCTACGATGAACTTATTAAGGATATTCTTATGTACCTCTTCTAGTTTTCGTTAGTATCTTTTTTTTTCTGAAGTCTGTAATGATGCTTCTTATCAAAGCAAGAGACAATAATCTCTATTCTGCTGCTTTAGTTTATTAACTCGGTTGCTTTTAAATTGATTGGTTTTGAAGCTTTGTCTATGCAGACGTATCAAGAGGCCTGTAGCATCAATTAAGAGAGCGAGATGTTGCCAAGTTCTGATTGTCTTTTGAAGTTTTGAGGTTGTTGCCCGAGGCGAGCTTACTCTAATGGAATTAAAAGATAAAGGACCACTCTTCTTCACATTAGTAGCTGTTTATATAGCTATACATTTTTTCTTGAAAATTTTGATATATGGTTCTTTTCTTCTGGTCTCATTAGAAGTGTTTTTCTTCATATATGTTCATAGAAATAAGCTGTACATTTGGAGTTTGCGCTTAAATTCTCTTCATCTTTTGCTTGGATTGCTTCAGCTTTGCAGTATTGGGTTAAAAATAGTTATTTGTATTATGTTGTTGATTATGAAAATTTCCTACTGGAGGAAATATCATAAGAAATAGATAGTGATGCAAACAAGAATGCATAGTTAGACCTACATTGCTTAGCAAGACATACATTACTCTCATAAAACTTGAATAGTTTGCAACATAATTAGCAGTAGATTAGGACTATGGTAATTTTGTATAGAAATAACTTGTCCTTTGAAGTTGCATAGTAAAATAGGTTATCTAATCTCTGAAAGTCTTTTTATTTGCACAATTTGTAACAAGCTTCATGCCTATTATTAATGATGCCTCAGCTATGGCCATTTTTTATTGCCTTATAGAGTCAATGAGAAGTTGTGGTTGAATTTGATTTTGTAGAGGAATGGATCCAACCTGTTTTTATAAGATGAACAAGTAGCTCAGAAAAGATTCCACACCTTGGAGTCAGGAGAAATCCGTGCAATAGTACTTTATAACTTCTGTGGTTTCTAATAGATGAGGCAAAAAAGTTGCAAGTATGTAGATGAGGCGAAGAGATTGATGCTACCAAGTGGATAATCAAGTGCTGTTAGTTTGAAAGGGATTTTTATTTGTAGCTGTTAATATCACTTATTTAGTCCTTATAGTTATTTTTTCAAACATGATACTAATCTTTTATATTTTTTAGGAAGTCTTCAACACTTTTTGCTCTGGATATGGATGTAGTGCATGAAGTGCTCAGCGCATACACGTTCTTTTGAAGATACCATTGGTGCTGTAATGCATAGGTTTCTTTGCACTTCCTTATTTGATATTTTCTTATTCTAATTAGACTTTCTTATTTAATAATCTGAAAATTAAATTATGACATCTGTAGCAATCATGAGGTGGAGGTGCAATGATAAGAAAAGAATCCTCGATAAGATATAAATTTTCAATGTCTTGAAGAGGTTTTCCACTTCTTCTTAACACGTATTTATATATTTTCTGCATTTTGGAGCTGATTAGTTTCAGTTTTGGAAAAGGCTTGTATTTTTGCAAGGAGTGTGACAACAATCAGGAAAGACATGGAGGAACCTATATGCATGGGAAGGTTCTTCTATCTTTTTTCATATGCTTATTTGATGGTATTTGCTATTCTTTTTAGTGTCTACTTCTGCTAGTTATTTTGCATGCATTATAACCCCATCATTTCCTTTAAAGATTATGTTATGGTGCTTACTAATCATGTGACGACTTCAGTACAGTTGAATTGCGTAATTCTTTTAAAATCTTGCATAGATTATGCATATAATTAAATAGATTGTAGTATTTGTTTTATCATGATAATTTGATTTTATAGATTATTAATTAATGTGTGAATATCTCTTTGAAAACTTTAAAATTTCATCTATCACTGTGTGTCCTATATGGTTCATAATATTCATGAGGCATATTAAATGTGAAAAATGAGGAGTAAGTTTCCAAGTATACATCAATGCTTCCTTCCTAGTTATGAGTATCAAGTGCTTTTCATTTGCTCGTGCTATATGACTGTACATAAATCACGTGTTATCATGCTAAATGCTTTAAGGTTCAATGTGGAAGGACATGGACTCACACAATTGACTATGTATTGAAATTTGTAGATTATGTATATGTTCTGGTACTTGATTAGAAATGCTTTGGTTTAGTGTTAAACATTAAAACCAAATCTATGATAGAGCTTGAACTAACCCTTTTGAGCGAACCTTACATTTTACATGTTACGACTGACAAATCTTTCTATATTCTAAGTTTGTAGTAACTGCTTTGAGCGAACTTTACATTTTTTGAAAAATAGAAGACCATTTATCGCCAATTTCATTGTCACTCGCATGGAAACCTCTACATTTAGTAAGTTGCTAGACCCTAGGTGAGCATTGTACTTTGGTTATTCGTAATATTCTGTAACACCAAAGAAATGTTACGTCGTTGGTAGAAGAGACAGCTGCTGTTAGTACACCCATTACATATTCGTCAAAAGAAATTAAATTATATAAACCACAAAGAAAATTAAACAATTGAATGCAACTGTGGGGTCCCGATTGTTTTCGCTAATATTGAAATCAATTTAGTTTTTCAAAATAGTGAAGCAAGTTTATGCGTAGGTTGTAGTTATCTATGAAGAAGCTTTTGGTGCAATATTAAGTGTTCTCTAGCTTTCTTTCTAAGGTTTGTTCTTTATTTGTTATAGTGGCTCATGTACGTTCTCATACTTTTAGATGTGCTGAAGTATTTTTTTTTGTTAGTTCAGTTCAAGGGAGCATGTTGAGCAGTTGCTGGATAATAGGATTACTGTGCAAACAAATAATTCAAGCCATATATTTGTCGGTGAATTCTTTCATTAATAGGCATTTGCCAGGTAAATGCTCTTATTTCTTTGCTCATTGGAATTATGTTAATCTTATTTCAATATGCTTTGGCTATTCTAGAAGTAAAGGGAAACATATTTCACTTATGCTATAATTACTCCTAGATATTGCATCTACAGCCCCATCTTAAGAAGCTCAAGTTGTTGCTCCTTTAATTTGCATTTCTTGTTACACTCCTCTTCGAATTTGTTCGGCTGATGTCTGGTATTAGTTTAGAGACATATACTTTAATTTTTGGTGCAAATGCTTTCTTCATTAAAAGGTATGTTTAAGGTATTGTTAGGAACACCACAACTTGTGGTAAGCATGTTAAGAATAAATAAACTGAATACTATCATCTAGAATGTGAAATGAAGAAAACTTTGGATATGGACTACACATTATGCATAAGCTTGTGCCAATTAAAGCAACCAAAACTGTTGAGACGCATCTACTGTATGCATTTATGTGAAACATGTCCATCTGAATATGCCAATTCATCTTGACATACGTCTGTATGTATTTACTTGCGCATGGACATATAGCATGTGTACATACATACATGCATCTGTATTGTTCAAATGCAATTTGAAATGGCCTGCAGTTCTGGAATTGTTTTTTGTTGCCAATGGAGATCAGCTTTGTCTGTTAGGATGGCAGCAGATTGCTACATACTCGAAAAGGTAATGACCATGATTACAGAAGCATAATTTTTTATTTTTTATTTTTATGTTGTTATATTGCTTTATACATTCTTTGATTCATTCCACTAAGCATATTGTTTGGCATTTGCATTGTTTGCATCTTTTGTACCTTTTTTTGTCGCGAATAAATGAAAATTATCGAGGATTATTCTTATGTATCTCTTTTAGTTTTCATTAGTATCCTATTTGCATGAGGTTTGTAATGCTGCTTCCTTTCAAAGGGAGACAACTTCCTTTATTATGCTGCTTCACTTTACTAAGTTATTTATTTCTTTGAAATGATTTGTTTTGGGGCTTTGTCTCTGCAGACGTATCAAGAAGGGAATAGATAGGATGAGGTAAGAGAGTGAGATATGTCAAGTTCTGACAATCTTTTGAGGTTGTTTGTTTCCCTAGGTGTGCATACTGATAAGGGAATTAGAAGGTAAACGAGCACTCTTCGTCACAAGAATAGCATATATAGATCTATATAGGAGGAGGTTCTTACCTAAAAAGTTTGATATATGTTGCTTTTCTTCCGTGGTCCTCAAACGTTTTTTTCTCCATATATGTTGATAAATATAAGCTGTGCATTTGAAGCTTGTGCATTGGCCATTGATTGTGTTCCTTCTTGTATGCATTTGACATTACTCGTTAGCTATTGTGTTTGTACTTGCATCTTGATTGGCGTATTTTTACTGCATTTTTAAATCTAAATGCATTTCATGGAAGTATAAATTGTCTATATTGGGGTGAATCCACTTGAAAGTTTGGTATTCATGCGCGTCTTCTTTCATTAGTGCTCATAAAACTAAAGAGGGTTATATTGGAAGGTCTTGTGTAAATCATGATTATGAAAATTTCCTAATGGAGAATTCCTTACAAGAAATAGATATCGGAGGCAAACAAGAATACATAGTTAGACCTACAATGTCTAGCAAGACATATATTAGTCTTAACAAAATTTGAAAAGTTTGCGACATAATTAGCAGTACATTAGGAATAAGGTATTTTGTATATAAATAACTTGTGTACGGAAGTTTCTTGGTAAAATAGATTTTCTGCTTTCTGAAAGTCCTTTTGTTTGCACAATTTGATGTAACTACCTTCATGCCTATTACTATTCATGCTGCAACTGTGAATTGCTTATATTGTCGAATAAAGCCACCGAGAATATGTGGTAGACTTTAATTTTGTGGAGGAAGGGATCCAGCCTGTTTCTATAAGATAAGCAAGTATCTCAGAAAAGAGTACACACCTTGGAGTTGGAAGAAACCCTTGAGAAAGTACTTTGTATCTTCGGTCATTTCGAATTGATATTCTTGTCGTGCTTTTATCCTTTAATCTGCATGTATTCCACTTTATCTGTTTTTTGTTTAAATCGACTGTGATTTGACTTCAATTTTAATAGGGATGTTACTCTCTTTGATTCATGTCACAAGAGGGGTTTTTCTGAATACAAAATTTTTCTGAAAAGGTTTGCGAAGCCTATGGACCCAACTAATAAGCTCAGTGATGAGCTGAGAACTAAGGTAGGTTGATCTACTATCTTGTTTTTAAAAAATCTGCACCATATGATTGCTCACAAGTACATTAATTGTTCTAGGTTTGAATGTATATTTATACACAGACAGAGAGCCTTACGGAATCAAAGGCTTTCACTACTGTAGCTTCTGTAATCGATCATGCAATCGCCCGTAATTGTGTGAAAGATGCTGACACTCCTTCAAGCAATCTGATTAGGCTGGCGGAAGCAACGGATTGTCTTAAAATCGGATGTGACGAATTCTTGAAGCAGGGGTATGTAATTAATCAGCTTCATTTTATTTTATTATTATTAATATTTAAGCTGGTAGACATGATTTTGGTGTTCTGATATGCTTGAATTGTATGTAGTATGACAGGCTTGTCAATGCCCGCATACATGGCATATAAAAAGGTTTTCAACAGCAAAACGCAGAGCACATTGTAGTAAGCGCTAAAATGGCATTGATCGTATTCCTGAAGTATCCACTGTAATAGCCACGTTGAATGAAGATAGTGAATAGTACATTAACATAGTGAACAGAGATCCCTCAATATCTTTGATTTGACTTTTTCTTCTGAAAAAGTAATTTTGAGAGATTGTTTATAAAAGGGATTTTTTTTATAAAATTTGAAAGAATTTCTTTTAAAATTTTGTAATTGTACTAAAAAAATTTCTTATACAATCTTGCATACTTTATGCATATCATTATTACTAGTAGTACCCCCATTTTGCACAGCAATGTGATTTCAATAGATTATAAATTAAATGTGGAATTTCTTTGAAAATTTTAATTTAACACTATGTAGCCTATATGATTGATAATATTCTTGAGACATAGATGGGAAGTAACTTGCAAGCATATATTGGTGCTTGCTTGCTGGTTATGATTATCAAGTTTTTGCATTGTTGCGTGATTCACGATTGTACATAAATCGCATATTATTATGCTGAATGCTGTAAGGTTGAGCGTAGAAAGAAAGGGACTCACACCATCGACATTGAATTTATTTTTGTAGATTACCATTTTGATACTTGATTATAAATGCTTTGATGAAACATGAAAACCAAAGCGATTAAGCTTGAAGTAACCATTTTTAGCAAAACTTATATTTTGTATGTTACAGCTGACAATCTCTTTGCCTTCTAAGCTTGTAGTAACTGCTTTGAGCAAATGTTACATTTTTTGAAAAAGTCGAAGACAATGCATCATCAAGTTCATTATTGCTCCAACAGAAGCCTCTTCAGTTGGTAAGTTGCTATGTCCTTGATTGTTGCGGTACTTTTATTATTCGTAACATTTTAGATAAACTGCCAAAGAAATTCTACGTCTTCATTAAGGAGAAAAAGCTGATATTAGTACCTCAATTACTTATACCTCAAAAGCAATTGTATTATATAAACCACCAAAGAAAATTAAACGATTGCATATTGCAACTTCGTGCTCCTGATTGTTTTTGCTAATATTGATTGCAAGTTAGTTTTTCAAACAGTGAAGCAAGCTTAGATTTAGGTTGTAGTGATATATGAAAGAGGCTTTTGGTAGAGAAGGTGAGTCCTAGTTCTCTAGCTTACTCTAGAAGGTTTGTTCTTTATTTATAATGGCTCAGGTACCTTTCTATAACTTTTAGATATCCTGAGTATGTTTTTTAATTATTATAGCGTGCTTAGGTACGTTCCTATACTTTTAGGTGTTCTGAAGTATTTTTAAAAAAATTATTATTAGTGGTTGCTTTTCTTCAGTTGACATTTGTACTTAGCAAAACCTTTTTTCTGTACTATGCTTATGCCATTGGATCTGTATGCCTGCCATTCTGAAAAATAAGATTGTTCTACATGTTATTCTAATTTCATTTAATCACTAATTTCTAGTTAGTTTTGCTTGTATACATCAAGCTGCGATAGATTTTTAAAGAAAAAGATAAATATGAAAGAAATACAAGATCTTGTTGTATATAAAAAATCTTCAATTAGAAATTTGAGTATAATAGGACAACATAAAATATAGCATATTGGTACGAGTACATTAGTTGTTGAATCAATTGCATTTTTCATTAAGGAATTGATCCCGTTTTGTAAAATATAGCATAAATTGATTATGTTATTGGAAGTCAAAGTTTAGAGCAAACTAGTGGTATAGTGATCCAATTCTTCCTCGTTTTTTATTTGCCATACGTAGTACAGATTCTTTATTTCAGAACTTTCATCAAAAGCCATTCATATGCAGTTACAAAGTTGCTTACTACCTAGTGATTTGTACAATGGTAGCAACTTCAATTTAGTTTGGAACTATCAGTTCAATGAGGAAAAAAAGGGACCCGTACCATCAACTATGTATTGGTTATCGTTCGTTATGTATATTTGATACATTTTTAGAGATGCTTTGGTTTAGTTTCAAATTAGATCATACATTCAAAGATAAAGCCGACTCTGTGATTGAACTTCCAAGTAATCTGTGAAGTAGTTTGTTGTGTAATAACTCTCAATCTTTTTACTTTCAATATTTGTAGCAACGTAAGAGGTAAACTATATTCCTTTTAAAAATAGATGAACCTACATTCTCAAGTTCCTTGATACTCACATGGAAGCATCTACACTTGGTATATGGTCTTCGTTAGCTTTGTATTTCTATTATTCCTAAGGGTATACTCACATGGAAGCATCTAAAAGTTTGTGGTGAAATTAATATGTGGTATACTTCGATTCGGTGTTCAAGTGTTGAATCCTTTTTCCGTAATAGTATTTAATTAATAAACGTAGTTGAAAAGTGTTGAGTTAATATTAAAACTGGTAGCTGTTAGTAATTAGAATTTTTGTATTTTTTTTTTATTAGTTCTTTTGTTTCGTTAGAAGAATTTTGGTTTACTGTTTTAGTAGTTGCTATGGTTTTAAGAAGACACTTGTTGTTAGTACCTTCATTATATATACTTTTGAATTATATAGACCGTAGCTGAAATTAAACCAGTTTGAAATACATGTTGTTCCATAAACTATTTCCTATATGCAGATCAAGCCAAGATGAAATGATAGGATAGCTACTTATAAGCATCTCATTTCTTATGTACTAAGGAAACTGATGACCATTATTATGGAAAATAAAGGCAATTATCAAACATGGTCCAAACAGGTACAAAACTTCGTTTTATTTCTTCTATATATTGGTTTTTTCTAGCGGAAGAGGTGAAAGGTTTATTTGGACATAATCTAATGAATATCCTCTATCATGAAATCTGAACCTTGAATCACCCCATGTTCACCCCTAACCAGCTTCTTCTGCCGTTAAGATTAGTGGTTTACAAAGTAATGTAGATTGTGATTAGAAACTAATCTAAATACAATCCCTACTTAGTTAAAGAGTACCTTTTAAATTTAATTATTTGTATTATTGCAGGACTTTGTTTTAGTTTAGCATTTTTGTTTTGATGTGGAGATAAAGAGCCTGTATCCTTGATTATATTTTATCATGATTTTGTATGAATCTTAATGTATGATTGCAGAAGCATCAAACAATTTTGTAATATTATTTTCTACATTCTTTTATTCATTTTACTAGCAAGGCAATTCACTTTTCTAACTTTTGGGGTTCTGATTGTTTTCCTTTAATATTGCAATGAATGTCAATAGTTGTTAACATCTACTAGTATATCAATGCCCATAGTTGTTAGCATTACTGCAATGAATAGCCTTAAGTTAGTAGTCGATTCCAAAATACTTATCAATGTTTATGCTAAAATATGATGTTATATTTAAATAACTACACAATATGTAAGAACTCATTCCAACATGTAAAATGTTTACTTTTCTCTGTCTATTTTTCCTTATTGGATTGGATGTTTTATTGCACACAATTTAAGTGGTGCACACATTATAGGGGCTTACTACCCAAAGGTTAGGGAACATAATAGAATCCCATGGATTTTAGGTGCAGATAAGCCTTTGGTGCTAGAAAATATAGTGGTAGGTTTTTTTAGCGCATAATTCCTTTCTAAATATTGATAATCGAAATGAATTTATTTTCATTTGCAAAGCACTTTGGATAGTTTAATATGTCTTAGTTTGTAATATAAACATTAATTTAGTTCCGATTGAAGTTGAAGCTTAAAGAAAATTATTTGATTAGTAAATTGATTCATCTATGTTTCTGACTGGGTACTGTAATTGATTGTGAGCCAAAACCTTGATCTAAATACATTTGCTGCTTTGTTAAAAAGCATCTTACTATTTAATGATTTGTATCATGGCAAGAACTTAAGTTTAGGTTGTCTTGCTTTAATAAGTAAACAAATTGGCCCCTATCATTCTACTATCTTTCATTAGTGTCCAATTTGTTTGTGCGTTCATTCCTTCCTTTACTAGTATATCATGGGGACTCTTGTAACTTGGAAGCCCTCAATGTTTATTTAATATTTAAAACATACCGGCTCTTAAATGAACAAAGCCAACTTTGTGATTTAGCTTAGAATGATTAGTGAAGTAGCTTTTGCCTAATGGTTGGTAAATATTTTCCTTGTTTGAGTTTGTAGTAACCGTTTGAATCAAACCTTACATTCCAATTACAAACAAAGTAGCTTACTTTCAAAGTTTTTGTCACTTGCACAGAAAGCTCTACAGTTGGTAAGTCTCTACGGCCTTGGTAAACAGTTTTTTTTTTTTTTTTTTGTTGTAGTAAGGCTTTTGGATATTGAGGGAGATTTTTATTTTTTAGCTTGTAAAAATGGTACCTTATGGCAAAATGTTTTCAAAAGTTGTCAATTTACTATTATAATACTTTATTAATGAAATAGTTAAAACTTGGCCTAGGTGGTGATGAAGGATTTAGAAGAATTGGACCTTTCGCTAGATCTGATTAATAATCAGAAGGAATGGAGAAAATGGATTCATGTACCCGACCCCACGCAAGTGGGATGAAAACTTAGTTTGTTATTGTTGTTGTACAATAGTAAAAACTGTTGATTTATAAAAGGAAATTTCTGGTTGTTAGTAATGGGTTTCTGTATATGCTTTTTATGAGCTTCTTAATTTTGTATGAATAACACTTGGTTAAATTTCTAATAGTTGCTAGAGTTTTTAGGAGACAAAAATGTTGTTAGTATTCCACTATGTAGACTTTAAAAAGCACTTGAAATATACCAATAGCAAAATAACTAAACTAACTTGAAATACATGATGTTGTGTGGACTGTTTCATACATGCAGATCAAGGCAAGTCGTGATGCTTAGTAAGCTGTTAAGTGTTGACCATGATACAGAAAAAGAAAGCAAATTGTCAAATGTGGCAAGAGGTGCATAATTTTGCCTTTTTATTTTATAATTTGCTTATTCAAGTGATGGTAATAGTAAATAAAATCATGACAGGATTTCAATGAATGACAAGATCTTGATTGTGAAACTAGAGGCACACTATTTTACCTTGTTTAATTTACACCATTCTTCCTTGTTTAATTTTTTAATATTATGTTTAGGTTGTTTATTTGAATCTTGTTGATCGATTTTGCAAAAAATCTGTTCCTCTCTCTCTATTGTATCTGTTTTACTTAATTCAAATTAAAGAACTCTTGCAAATTCAATTCCTCAAGTTACTTTTATTTCTAGAAATTTTCTTGTTTTGCATTTTTCAATATTTGAAAAATTGTTTTCACTTTTTTTGTTGTTGATTGAAAATTCTCAGATTATATCGTGGTTTATTCAGAAAATTCTTTGACAGTAGTTCTTTATTGTTTATCAGTTCTATTCACAATTGTCTTACAACATATTGTTTTTATATTATTTAATGTCTATTGATTTGATTTCTATGTTTATATTGGGTTTTATGGGCGGAGTTCTTAGTTTTAAAATACAATACAAATACAAGTAGGTTTTAGCAAGTTCATTCATGAGGTTTTGTTTCTTAATTCACTTAAAATTTTTTTATAAAAATTATTTGAATCAAACCTTTGGATTTCATTTGAAAATAGAGTAGCTTACATCTTCAAAAAAATTTTATAACTTGCACAGAAAGCTTTACAGTTGGTAAGTTACTACATCAATGGTAAGAACTGTGATTCATTGTCGGTAAGGCTTTTAAATATGTCTTTTGGATATTGACAAACATTTCGAATTGATTCTTTTTATTTTTTTAGCATTTGAAAATGGTGCCTTATGGCAAAATACGTTGAATATTTTAGAATTCTGTTTTCAAGAGTTGTCAATTTACTAAAGCAATACTCTTTTGTCAATTTAAATAGTTGAAAATGTGATTATAATGGAAAATTGTAGCTGTTAGTAATGTGATTTCTGGTATATGCTTTGTTATGAGCTTTTTAATTTAGTATGAATAACTTGTTTGCATTTCTAATAGTTGCTAGATTTTCAACAAAGTTGTTGTTAGTATTCTGCTGTGTAGAATTAAAAGAACAGTTAGATTTACAAACAGCAAAAAAAATCAAACTAACTCGTAGATTTTGTTTTGTGGATTATGCACTAGGTAAGGTTAGTTGTGATGGTTAGATTTTGAAAAAGAAAGCAAACTGTCAGATATAACCCAAATCTGTACATAAATTTGCCTTTATTTCATTATATAATTTGCTCATTTAAATTATAAAAAGAATATCTTGACATGAATTTGATGAATGATAGGATCTTGATCTTTGAAACTAGGAGCATATCATTTCTACTCAGTAGGTAGCTTCTTTTGCTAATATGTGCAGCTTTTTGTGAGGTGATGTAAGATTTTGTGTAGTTAAAAGGTAACTTTATATTTATAGATTCTCATCATAGCAACTTCATTTTAGCTCAAAATTTTTAGCTCAATGAGGAGTCAAAGGGCCTTATTTTCTTGGATATGTTTTGTTTACAATTGCATTGGTATGGATTCTCAAATATGATATCAAATGCACTAGTTTTTGTCATATTGCTTTCTGCATTCTTTCATGTGTCACTGGCATATCATTTGATTCTTCAATTTTGTGGTTTTGATTTTTCTCCTTATTAATAAAGCTTTTAGAATTAAAAATATTTGATCTTGGTTATAGTGATATATAAAGAATTTTCTAACTACTAAGTTGATTGTAATTTAGTGCAAGTTTGGAGAAGGTGAATTCTGATTCTCTTGATTTTCTCTTTCAGGATTTGATCTGTACTTGTCTTAACGTTTCAGGTACATTATTCTACTTTTAGATGTGTTAGATGGTGTTTATCTATTATTATCGATTGTCATGGTTATTTTGCTATTGTATTTAGGAAATCCCTTATTTCTATCTTCAGATTGAGTTTGGCATTTTCAAACTATTGTTCGAGAGTATATACTTCTTGGATGTTTGATTGGATTTCATTTTTCAAAAAAGCAAGTATCTACTTTTTTAAGCATTTATTGGGAAAGATATTCAAACTTTTGTGCATTTTAATGCAATGCTTTCCAAATGTATTAACTGGTGGAGTAATTATTGTATAACACTTACAATTGTATAATGTAATAGTTAAAGAAGTTAATTTTAAAAGATAAAAATTCAAACATGTAGTATTTGGATTTGGAGCATAAGCTATGATATGAAAACCATAACTTCCAAGTATAGAGTGTGATGTTTGGCTTTAAATGGAGTAATTTGTAATTCATTAATGCAAATTTTTGTTTGTAGGTGAGATTATTCTGTAGCTGCTGGAGAAGTGTTGAATTTTTTTATAAGAGTTTGTCCCAAGTAGAACTAACACTCTGCATAAGTGGGACTTACTGCCTGATTTCTTTGCATTTGGCTCTTGTTACTTATATTTTCCATTTATGTCAGTCTATATGGTTTATTTGCTTTCACTAAGAATGCTTTACCTTTCTATAAGAAAAGAAGTGAAAAAAATAAAAAGATACACACAATTACAAACACTTTATTGTAACAAATAAACACAAAGATATAAAGAGCATCAATGATTCAACGTACACCACACGCTCAATATTGAGATAAGAAGGATACAACTAGTAGTTTAGTACGAGAAATTGTCCTTATAGCAACAATGAGGGTTGTTACTAACTGATTCTCTCTCTCTCTCTCTGTTGTTACTAAAAAAATAGCAATCACGAAATAAAAAACTGGTAAATAAGCTAATGAGAGAAGAAGAAAAGAAAAGCAAAGATTGAGAACAGAAATAATTTTTTCCTCCGACTTGAAATTTTTTTTCTTTTGGGGTCTGCTACGTTTCAGAATACGAAAGAGGAGTGAGGGAGAGACAAAGCGGTTAGTTTCCTTCGAGTTTATTGAAATTTTTAATAATGAGATCTTCTGTCCACTGCAAACATTGTGTGTACGTACAATAATGTTATATAACAATACCATGCCTCGTACGCTACTATATTTGTCAATTAGGGCCTATTAACTTATTTCTGATCCAGTCCCTCATAGTTATTTATGGACAAAATGGTCCTTTACTGCTGCTACTTTTTTGAATTAATCAAATCACTAACTATCAATTTCTTTTCTTCCAATTTTGTTTCTAAGTTCCAATTTTCTTTCTAAGAAGTGCCAATTTGAGTCTTTCTTTTATTGAAAGATAAGACTAATTTGACTCCGGGGATTCATTTGAATAATTTGACTCAATACCTACAATTTAGTTTGAATTTTGCAGCAATATTATATCTACAAAAGTTTAATGTTTCTTAATAATCTATTCTCTTGCATTTTATTAATGAAACAGATAATATTATTCAATTTCTTGCAATATTTGAATTTTTTTTGTTTAGATAGAAGATATTCTTAACTTTATTTATTTACTCAATTTTGCCACTAGCGAGAATATTTTTTTATTCATATCACATATCATTTTGCCATGAGTTTAACTTTGTATATCCTAACAGATCCATCTGCTTTATGTCTAACGGAGAATGCCCACTTGCATCTCACTATCTTCTTCCTTTTCGTAATGAGATAAGAGTCAATTTTTTATTTTTCTATAATGCTTTCATCTCCTTCTCTATTACTTGTATCAATTTAGGATCTGTTAATGCTTCCTGTACTCTACTTGGAATATGCCGATAAGACATTTTATTCACAAGGTTTTCAGTGGTTCTAACAGTTTTTACATTGAGGTAGTTTGATTTTTCTTCCCACAAAAGTTAGTGAATATTTATTTGGTTGTTTCTCATAATTATGTTTGAAGATAATTTATAACCAGCAAAAATCTCCAATATGTTTACAAAAGGTGTTCTAGGAGAATTTACCCGAGAATATTATCTAAAGGATGTTCTTACAATACTAAAGGAAAGGGCTTTTTTAAGTCAGTTTCTTCAATATGGTCGCGTGGCCACCTCTTTAGTCATGTTCGTATCCTCATCTTGTTCGGTTTCTCTCCCCCTTTGAGGATTAGGCACACTTGCTATCGGATTACCTCCCTCTATCAATCTTGGCAAAGTGTTCCAATTCTACCTTTCACATTTGTCTCCCCCTAAAAGAAGAAGTGGATACAAAAAAGAAAAGTCCATTTTCGACTCTAAAAATATATCCATCATAACAAAATTGTGTTTAGTGTAGGATGGTAGTATCGATATCCTTTTGGATGTGTAGCATTTCCTAAAAAATATACAATGAATAGCATAATGAGAAAGTTTAGTCCTTTGATTTATATAATTGCACAAACACTACATATCTAAATATACGAGGGAGCATCAAAATAAATAAAAGGGAAACATAATAAGATATACCTGAAGTGGAGTCTTAAAGTTGAGTAGCTTAGAGACATACAATTCAGTATGTAAACAGTAGAAATGACTACGTCTAACCAATAATTTTGAGGTAGATGAGATCCAATCAAGAGAGCATTGATTCTTTCGCTCCGAATATCATTTTATTGTGGTAGCTTAGGACATGTGGTTTCATAAGTAATACCGTGTGTCTAGATATAATCGTGAAATTCATGATTAACATATTTTCAACCATTATTTTAACAAAGAAATTTGAATTTTAGTAATAAACTGGGTCTAAATCTCCTATAAAAACAACAAAAGATATTAAACAAATCAGCCTTTTCCTCATTAAACAGATCCAAGTCATTTACGTACAATCATCAATAACAATCACTAACCAATAAGAAGTAGACACAAGTAAAGTTTCCCAAATATCAAAATGAACTAAAGCAAAAAGAGTCTAACCTTACTTGAGCTTACAGAATAAAAAATACGATGACTTTTAGCTAATATGTACACATTTTATTTTAAATTATAAAATTTGCAAGTTTGAAAACGGTTTTTGGTAATAAGAAAGGCAAAATATCTAAAAGAAGGATATCCTAACCGGCAATATCACAACCAGATTTGAGTATGTTTGCCCTCAGATGAGTGTTGAATATGATTTACTCTATTATGACTGGAATTATCAATATAGTATAACTTTCTTTTAGTACCACCAAAGTTATCAAAATCTCGATTTAAATTTTAAAATTTTACGATTTTACTTCACCCAAACGATCCCGATCTCAAGTAAAATCCTTTTTGAGTAAAATCCTACCTAAAATCCTATTTAAATCTTAAAACCGGTAAGATCCCGATCTTTCTACGATCTTATACGATTTACTTTTGAAGTAATTTCTGTAATTAACTATATTTGGAAGAGTTTTTTATAAACTTTAAAAAAGTTTTTTATAAGATTTTGAAGGTTTTCTGAAAAGTTATAATTTTGAAATTTTTTTTATAAAATATAGAGAAATTTTTTTATAAAATTTAAAAGAATTTTAATTTTTTAAATGCACTAAAACTTTTTTTATAAAAATATTAGAAAAAATTTTATAAAAGATTTTTAATGGTATTGAAAGAATTTTTTATAAAATTTATTGGTATGTAAAATCTTATGATCTTAATTTAAATCCAGATTTTATGATCATACTCAAGCGAAACGATCCTATTTAAGATTCCGATTTTGATAACCTTGAGTACCACTATCAATAATCTCCTTACTGAGACTATCCTAAGAAGACAAAACTTACGGTACATGCGTACACAACAGTTTAATTACTAGATAACTTATCCTCTATTAATAATTTATTAGAAAGAGGTGAAACAGATAAACTGTCTGATAATGAGAGAGAAGGAGATGAAGCTATAATTTCAGCCCCCTATGAGTAGATATAACTCCATCAGCAATGGAAGCTCTTCTTGGTTTAGTAGTACTAATGAGATTCCATAATCCATATGTCATGTGGTCAATTACCCCTAAATCAATTATCCATCTATGTTAATCATTATGAGCAAAACTGAAGCAAACATAATTAGAGTTACCTAGACCATTTGTGATGCGTTCATTGTTGGAATTTATGTTGTTTGATAGTCGGATTTATGATAAAGATAAAGGATAGTTAGGTTTCTGCATTCACCACAGTAGTTCTACCAGTACCTCTACTAGCAACAGCTTTATGTTGTTTCTTAGCCTTGAACTCGCTCCACCATTCTAAAAACTCGTGTAATTTGAAGCATTTGTCACAGGTATATTCGTTTTCCTGTAGTGGGTGCCTCCTGGTTAGGTCTTCACGGGTGTTTGTGAATGCTTTTGAAATGAGCTTTTGGAATGCATGATATTTTTATCCTATTTCGATAAACGAACTTTATTATTTGATCTAAAAAAATAAAAATACGCAATAAAAAGTCTTACTATCTAAAATTTTTTTATACTTTCTAAAAGTTTAAATAAATTCTGTATAATGTTATAAAAAATTTATTTAAAAACTTGAAAAAATAAGTTAATAAGGAGTTTTTGTGGAACACTTTGCCAAACAGACCTTTGCCTTTGAAGAAGCAGTAGGCTCCCTACCTTTACCCTTGACGCCGTTGCATTGAGATGGAAAAACTACAAAATAATGCACTGAGCTATTGTGGAAAACTGTTGCTCTGCGGACAAAAGTGCCAATATTTTTCCATTTAGAAAAAGTTGTATTTGCCACAATTCTCCCCAAATCACTCGAATTCGCTGCCCCCGCCATGATTCCCTACGAAAGAGGAAAAAACTACAAAATAATGAAGTAGAACTCTTCAATCATGAATGAGAACGAGTCAAGCACATCAATAACATGAACAGAAATTGAAGGAGTGATGGTTGCTAATAGACATGAGCTTTCTCAGGCAAGAGAATCAATTTGATAGAGTACAAATTGACTATTACAAAAATATAAATAGTTAGGAGAAGGACGCCAGAAGAAGAAACGACAACAATTAGCATCAAGGACAAAAATATTAGGAGAAGGTATCACGGATTAAGGACAAGGGAGAGGAGCCGAGTGAGAGAACTTAGAAAATAGTTAGAAATAAGAAAGTGCTAAGAGAGTAGTCAAGAAAGGTGTATACAAATCCTATAATTTTTGTAACTTAGTATGGACACAATTGTCATTTTCCAACGCTAAAAGAAAAACTCCTACATAGCTTAGAGCATGTTTCAATTACACCAAACTTCACTTCTTCCCTTCAAATTTTGAATTTGATGATTCACTATAAACTCCACTTTCACTTTCACACCGAACTCTATTTCTATCAAAATTTTGTTTCAAACTCTATTTTAGGTGTTTCAATTACCACTTCAAACTCTACTTTTATCAAAGTCTAATTCTTATTTAAACTCCACTTTCACGAAACTTATTTTATAAAACTCACTTTTATGTAATTAAAACACGCTGTTATCTCAATGCTAGGTGGAAAACAAGGCTTATTATTCTAAGCTCGATTTAGGATCCTCCATCATTACTTCAATTGTAAATTACGACAGAATATTTAGGAACATTCGCAGCTGCATCAAAAAATATCATCCGTGAATTAACTCCTAAAATCAAAGACGAATTGTAGAAGCGACCATATCAATATTACTGAAAAGACAACACAATCAATCGTATATTGATCTCATTATTAACATACTAATGCATAACCAATCTCCAACAACAATATCAGTCAATATAATGTACTGTTCACATCAGCTTATAGTTTATAAGGTTTTAATCAAAATCCCAATTACGTATTAAGGTTCAGCTTATCTTTGTCCTGAATACAAAATGAAATAGTTTCAATGCTTTAACTAGTACAGGCTGTACATCATCAAAACCAGTGAAGATGATGCTCAATTGGGCTCTGCTGATTGTCTGCGATCAGTTCACCTGCCAAAAGCATGCATGTTAAGAAAGAGATAAACAAATAAAATAAGCACATTGGTTGGTAGTACATAAAGTGGGGAGAGCGAACTTGTCATGCTCCTGCTCCTGCTCCTACTTGGACCTCAGTTTTGAGCTTTCATTCTCCTGTTTGTCATCTCTCGACTGCAAAACTCTTTTTTAACCGATTGATTAAAAAAGCCTGATCCAAAAGGTTTTATCCTTTACAACTTACAGAGGATTCAAGGGATCTGGATTTTGATCTTGAACAACAAAAAGTTCAAAAAAGAACACAATTTAATACCTAAAATGTTGCATTAAGACCTTGATCTAAAATCTTCATTGCCAAGTCCACGTCATATTATCAAAGAGGAAATTGTCACCACCCAACTTGGGCCATGACTGGCACTAAACCAAACCAAGCCCATAGGGACAGAGCCTAAGTAGCAACATAAAAGACAAATGTCTCAAGCCTCACAAATCCTAATGCAATACCAAAGAAATTGAATGTTGCAAGTAGTACATATCATTCAGATTCGGACTTCGAGCCCATATATGTAAGAAGACTCACCCAACATTAAAAGTGTACCTTATATGCTCAAGTTCAATAACACGAGCGTTTCTTACGTAGTGGTGTCGACGCTTCTTTCAAGTCTGAACAAGGGATTATATTATTGCCTTTTGACCACGCCCTTACCTAAGTAGGTGAGCCACAGAGTTCATAGAATTTTTCAAATGAAAATTCCTAGTTGAAATTTGAGTTTTCAGAAGTATATTTCTGCCAACCTGAGAGGTTTGAATCTTCAAGGCTCCGGATAGACATTCGAAGTGTCTTTGCATACATCAATTTTGGGATATACTTCATGCTTGCAGATATGTCTAACTCAATGCACTTTTAAAAATGGTAAAATGGAAGGGTCAAGACTCAGCTGCAAACCAAATGCGACCAGATTGTAGAACTCCTAGATTCTATTCTAAAAGAGAAGAAATATAGACAAAAAGACTACGCAAATCACATGAAATCAAACTTACCACCAGGAACCTCATCAGCTAGGTTTATCCAGCCAGTGTTCTTGCAAGAAGTTTGAAGAAACTGATGCTATATCGCCCTGAAACCAAGTACTCAGTAGCTTTATTCTTCCTGAACACAAGATGAAATAAAAATCTGAAAGAAAGAGCCATCTACACGGCACAATACAAAAATATTATCCCATATGGCAAGAACAGAAGACAGCACAGACAAGCAAAGTTCCTAATGCCAATCGTTGACCACTGTCTTATCTAATGTCAACTCTCATTATAGCATCTCCACAAGATCTTCATGCGAATGTGTCAAAAGTTCAGCTGTGTCATCTCGAGATAACTCAGTCCTGCAGAGTATTAGATTGACAAAACTTGCAAAATTAAACCGCAATAAGAAAGAGGATGACTCACCAAAGCAGCATCACTGCTAACAGCTGAGCTTTGAACCAAGTGCTTGCTCAAAACATCATGATGCTGATCAATCAGCATACGAAATGAACACTTCGACTGCAAAGTCCTGCAACGCCACTCTTTCAAAACACTTCAATTTAGCTTTTATTGTAACTTTGCATACGAAATGAACGAGTCGTATGAGCAAAAAGAAATTAATAAAGAGTTGACACAATCATGACAATGGACAAAGCAAGGGACAATTTTGAGTCTGTCAAGAACTTCAGCACGAGATCATGAGTGGTAAACCAAGAAAGCAAAGAAGCAGCCACAAAGTACTCCATAGTTTGGGACCTAAGATTAGGGCCATCTTTTAGCACATATATATGTATACATTGCATAAGCTTGGGGGCTACTTTTCCTTCATCTCTACACACATTCACAAAATAAAATAATAGAAATAGAGAGATAAAATAATTTTCAGACGGAGATAATATCACATTTTAGTTGGAAGCATCAATTTACCTTATTCAGAAAGAACCTACGCATTAACGATCACAAAAAAAGGGCAGCCACAATCCCCACAAGATCTTGTTATGAACGTGTCAAAAGTTCAACTCTGTCATCTCGAGATAACTCAGTCCTCCAGAGTATTTAGATTAACAAAATCTGCCAAGATCAAACCCCATTAAGAAAGAGGTATTACTCACCAAAGCATCCCACAGCTGCCAACTTAGCTTTGAACCAAGTGCTTGCTCAAAACATCAGGATGCTGATCAACCAGCTGAACCCCTTCCAAAACACTTCGATTTAGCTTTTGATTTAACTTGCATATGAAATGAAGAAGTCCTTTGAGCAACAAGAAATTAATAAACAGTTGGCACAATCATGACAAAGGACAAACGAAGGGGACAATTTTGATTTGTAAAGACCTTCAGCCCAAGGTCAAGAGTGGTAAACCAAAAAAACAGAGAAGCAGCCACAAAGTACTCCATAGCTTGGGACCTGAGATTTGGGCCATCTTTTAGCACATATATATGTATACATTCCATAAGCTTAGGTGCAACGTTCCCTTCATCTCTACACATTCAAAAAATTGAAATAGATAGAATAAAGTAATTTTCAGACGAAGATAATATCACCGTAGTAGTGGGAAGTATCAACTTACCCTATTTGAGATGAAATCCAACTGAAACCGTTGACAAGATCTACCCTCACAGTGTCAGTTAAGAGGCCAAGTGGATTTTCCAAAAGAACATAAAGCGTAAAGGTATGCAAAATAAATACCTCTTCTCTTAAGTTATATGGAATGCTTGCATCAGCACATGTTCCTATTTCAACTTTGCTGTGGAATAAAACCACAAAATCTGCACCTCAAAGCGGAATTCCATATGTAATTTTTTGACTTCCATAGCTAAATTGCTAAATGCTGCACGTCCGTTTTCCCATCTCATAGCAATACTCCTTGCAAGCAATATGATGATGAAGGATGCTGCTGTACTCTGATTGGAACAAAAACATACATCTCATCACTTTAAAACATCTTCGAATAGCAGTCTAACCATAGTGAAGAGTAGTAGAGATTCGCCTATACAAATTTATGTTCCAATAAATCTGTCTTCTCACCCTCTACAACCATAAACTTGGGGAAGGAATCATAAAATATAGGCAAGATGGAGTGGACTAAGAAATAACTGCAGTCTTTCCATTCGCCAACAATATCTACTACTATAACAGCCGAATCATGAAGTATGAAAATTGAGGATCTATCACGAAGATAATAGCGCCACAGAAGTCCAAAGCATCAACTTACCACATTTTAGATGAAGTTGTACTGAGATTTTGAACAAGATCTACCCTGACACAGTCAAGAAAGTGGCCAGGTGGATTTGTCAAAAGAACAAAATGCGTCAAGATATGGCGAACTACCTCTTCTCTAGAGATATATGGGATGCTTGCTTCAGTGCATGTTCCTTTTCAGCTTTGCTGAGAGAATAAAACCACAAAATCTGCACCTCAAAGCAGAATTCCATTAGTAATAGCTATTAAAAAGCAAAAGCAATAAATAGTACTTCGACTTCCATAACTTAAGTACCAGTTGCTGTATGTCCATTTTCTCATCTAATAGGAATACTTCTTGACAGCAGCAAGATGACAAAGGATGCTGCTGTAATCTGATTGGAACAAAAGAATATTTCCCATCACCTCAGCACAGGTTCAAATAGCATTCTCACCATAGAGACGAGGCATAGAGATTCGCTTGCACAACTTTATGTTCTAATGAATCTGTCTTGTCACCCTTATAATCATAACATGCGAAAAGTATCATGAAATACTCGCACGATAAAAGTTGGACTAGGAACTAACCACAGACTTTTAATACAAATAGAACATTGCTAAGTAGACAAACACTAGAATGAAAAGCCGCCACAAGGTATGTTAACTAATTTATGCATTGATCAAGTTTACAGACTTACTGTCTCAAGGAAAGGATGCAAAAAAAACTGATAAATCTCAAGAATTCAGCTGCAACAGACAAAAGCTAATATAGTGCCAAAACAACAAAAGATTACCTCTCATTAAATCGATCTGTCCCTCATCTGATGCCACCAAAGACCCTTTTCAAATTGGATTTCTTTCATTTGGGAATACACCTTTACAATCTCCAAATCTGGTTCGTGCCTGACTGACATGACAATGCAAGCAGAGTAGCACAATCTCAGATGCAGAGAAGCTAAATTCAAAGAGATCCGCCCATGTATATGCCCGCACAACACCTATCTCAATCCATCCATACAAGGGCACAATACAAAATTATTCTGCCACATTTCAAAGGTGTTAGATGGAAGTCACACGACTGAAGTTGGAGAATGGCATAGGTTGGATAAAGACTAGGCTCTTCAACGGGTCATGGCTATGGTTCACGTTATCATCACTACTTCTTTGAAGCGAACAATAGTATATATATTGCAACGATATAGTGGTATAGACATATGGTGGATCGTGGTCTTGAACTGGAAGTCAATCGCATATCTGCATAGGAAGCTGATTGGGCGCTAGGTTTCAAAGTTTTGGAAGTTTTAGTACCTTATAAACTGTTATAAACTCAAATTTCTGTTTTGAGAGCTAGTTAAAATCTCGCATACCAAACAAGCATGATTTTATATGCAAACTATTTACTTAAAATTGAAATTGCAAAATTTTAGAAGGAACTTCTTTATACTCCACTATCTCCAAATACTTCCATGCTAATAAGGGTTGACATTATATTTAGATAAGACAGTGACAGATGATTGGCCTTTGAAGCATTCCTTCTGTCTTTGCCTTCTTCCCACTGCTGCCAGCTGATCTTTGATCCAGGTCCTTGCTCAAAACATCAAGAAGTTGCTCAACCAGCTCAACCCCCTACGAGTATATGAAATGAACGAGTCCTACGAGTAAGAAGAAATTCATGTAGTGTTGACACAATCATGACAAAGGACAAAATAAGAGATAATCTAGAGTCTATAAAGTTCATCAACTCTGAGTATGATTGGTAAACCAAGAAAGGATAGGAACGACATAAAGTAGAATGGATCTCCAAAGCTTGGGACCTAAGATTAAGGCCATCTTTTAGCACATACATTTGTATACATTCCATAAGCTAGGGTTTCCCTTCATATCTACATACATACACGAAATAAAACAAATAAAACAGAGAGATAAAATAATTTCACAAAATTCCCTCACAAAATAATTTCTACATACATGCAAAAAGAATCAAGAAATATACGCATGATAGAACTTGGACTACGGATAATCAGTCCTTTAATACCAAATCAAACATAACCAAGTATGCAAGAACTAAAATCACAACTTTGTGAAAGTTATATTAATTAACTTATGCATTTTTATCTTAAAAATGAACGGTAATACTGTAATCACAAGAACCGGGGCTTACCATGTATAACCGCAACCAACAATCCACCATCAACATCCAATCTCCAATGTCCTTAGACCTGGTCCTGCTAATTGATGAACTTGTTCCTGCTATGCGGTCCTTCATTTTTTCACAAGTCCATTCAATCCAGCTCTAATACGCAAGTCTTATCCTTCCAGTCCCGCATAGCACAACTGGAATCAGCGGTGGGAATGAGGTATCATAAGTAATAAGTTTTTCGACTTTACAAAGATGCTCTTAAGAAAGACCTGACCTACCTCAGACAACCAAATAGCTCTACATATGTCCACCGAATCCAATCCCATGAAATTCCTAATATCTAAATCCCAGACCGCTGCTGGAACAAAAGCAAGTCAACTTATTCATAATCATCATGAAAACAGAGCCAAGAAGCATAATCACCAAAACAAAGTGCTCTTCTGACCGGAGCGTGAAAGAGGAGATGTAGAGCTTGATCGGGATCCAAACAAAGACCGTCGAGATGTCTTTGTTTAGGAGAATTGCATCAGTACATGTCCAACAATTGCAGCAT